>VXAU01000761.1:0-37887 GCA_013399695.1 Formicarius rufipectus
ATAAAATATATTCTGTTTTAGCTTTTGGTTGGTTTTCTTCTTAGTATTTGTATGAAACTCATGTGTGAAGAAGATATTGTAAAAATATGTAATTTGGCATCTGCAAGAGATTATCAAAGTCATAGTCATCATTGTGTTTCAGATATACTGAATGCACATATATATACAAAAAATATATATAGTTTATTCTAAAACCATACTAAATTGAAAACTTCTGATTTGAGGGCAACTTGCTGAATTCCCTGCATCATAAAACCATTTCCATATTCATGTCTTCTATGGAGATGATTCTGAAAGTTCTTTAAATTTCTCTCACCCCTTATAAGACACTTTGGACAGACTTTTTTATAAGTACCTGTTTAAATCCATTAAAATAAATGGCATTATTTCAGTTTTATATTGGTGTCAAGTTTCAGCCTGGTATGAGTTTTGCCTTTTCTTTCAGCATATTGACTTGTTCCTTGCTCCTGACACAGGTTAATCCTACCAGAATCTGGTAGTAAGAATAAAGAAAATGCTTCCCTCCAAATTTTGCAGATTCAAAGCGTGACACTCTTTAAGTATTCATCTCAAATTAAATGAAGCTACACCTAATGACAAAGATTAGCAGACTTCAAGCTTAGAATTTTATAGAATTAAACTAGCACAGGCAAAAATTGTATTATGCTACTAACAGAATTGGACTATTAGCTTTTGTGTACTGAGCTTTCATTGAAATTATTTCATTGCTTTTTGTCAATACCAAAAAACAGTGAATGGTTTTCCTGGGAGACTGAAAATCTGAATATTTATGAATACGGGAACAATTATTAAGATAAAAGCATCTCTTTGCTGATCACAGAGTGCTCTCTTCGGGTAAAGTAATAAAACATAATAATGTTGCAACATAAAAAAGTCAGACCTTGCTGAAGGTCAGCAAATGGGCTTCAGGCATTGAATGTCATCGTGATATCTGTCCACAGGGCAGACTGCTTCCAAACAGAATTGAAAAAGGCAGATACTCCAACATGGGGCATATGTATAATAATATCACACAGATTCATTGATATTAATGTTTCCATGGTTCTTTAAGAGTGAAATATGAATCAATTTTGTGTAATTATGGCACAATATCTTAATATTCATGGGAATCCATGAGTAAATATTTGAATCTTGTTCAGAAAAATTATTCTAAAATTGCAAGTTAATAACGTCCATGACTTATCTGGCCCACTTATCTTCACCGTCTTGAAAAGAAGAAACTGTTTTAGCTTTGTCCTAATATTTTCATAGGCCAAGTAACTCTGTCTGGGCTGTTCTACATATTTAATTTTAAATTTTCCCTCTTACATCACTTTAGTATGTAACGAATCTACAGAGCTGTACAAAGTGGGTGCCACTGATCATTTTTATTGGTGAGGATAGTCACGCACAAAGACTTTCCCAAAAATAGAGTATTATGGGTATTAAAGAGCTATATTCTAAAACTCCATTTTATTTTGCTTTTAGAATTGTGTATAGGACTTCCCCCTTTTTTTTCCTTTTTTTTTTTTTCTTTTACCTGTTTCTGCACATTCTACACACTTTGTAAAATCCCTTTCCCCTGTTCTTCAGTTTTCTCTCGTTGTTATTATTACATTAGTTACTGCAAAATTATTCAGGATTTTATATCCATTTGGGAAACTTCTGGGTGCACGAACAGACTGGGGAATGAGATGCTGGAAAGCAGTGCCATGGAAAGGGACCTGGGGGTCCTGGTCAATGGCAAGTGGAATATGAGTCAGCAGTGCCCTGGCAGCCAGGAGGACCAACCCTGTCCTGGGGGTATCAGGCACAGCATCACCAGCCAGTCGAGGGAGTGGATTGTCCCTCTCTGCTCTGCACTGGGGTGGCCTCAGCTTGAGTATTGTNTATTCTTCACCTGAAGGGTGGTTGGTCACTGGAACAGGCTCCCCAGGAAGTAGCCACAGCACCAAGCCTGACAGAGTTCAAGAGGCATTTGGACAATGCTCTCAGGCACATGGTGTGACTGTTGGGGATAGTCCTGTACAGGGCCAGGAGCTGGACTCAATGATCCTTTTGGGTACCTTTCAACTCAACATATTCAGTGATTCTGTAAAATTAACTACTTGCAAAAAAGTGTCCTCAGGTCATTTGCCCATATCTGTTTCCTGAGTTGATGGATACACATAAGTGTTTGGCTGTTCTGCATTCTGCTGATCATCTCAGTTTCTGCATTGTAGGTGAGAACTTGTTCTGGACACTGTATCAATTATTATATGGAGAATTATAGTGCCTATCAGTATGGTAACCAAATATGCCTCTGAAAATAATGCATGTATTTTCACACTATTCCTACAAAATATGTCTGTATTACCCCATATTACAAATGGGCAGTTGAACCAGAGAAAGACAAAACGTTTCTAATTTAGGGAGCCTTAAGTAGGATGTTGACACCACACTTTTATTGACCCTTTCATAATATAATACAATCATGGACTATTGTGAGTTGGAAGGGGCCCACAAGGATCAACTAAGTCCAACTCCTGGATCTGAACAGGACCATCCTCCAGAATCACACCATGTGCTAGAGAACATTGTCCAAATACTTTTTGAACTCTGTCAGGCTTGGTGCTGTGGCCACTACCTTAGCGAGCTTGTTCCAGTGCCCAACAGCCCTCTGGGTGAAGAACCTTTTCCTAATATCCAACCTGAACCTTCGCTGGCACAACTTCAGGCCATTTCCTTGAGTCCTGTTTGCTGGTCAACACAGAGAAGAAAACAGTACTAGCTACTCCACTTCCCCTCTGTACTTTTCTACAGTTCAGCTTGTGTGTTCTAAGTGCAGCACTTGTGGACTTCAGTTGTTGTTACATGAACTTAGCAAATATCAGTTTTTCAAATCATTCCCTGCTGGTTTCCCTGGTAACATGAACTTTAAGGCAAGGCTGTTGTTTTGGCATTTTTTTCTATGTAATTGCTTGACTTGGTTCTTGTGGAAGAAGAGTAGACATTGCAATAGGAAAAGAAAATGTTAACATGAACAAACAACATAATTTAAAAGCTTTCTGAACAAATGTTTTCTTCCATTTCCATTCTGCCTGTTGTGTTGATGGATTGTTCTTTTTATCAGAAAGCAAAATATTCCATTATAAGCCATTAGAAGTATTTTATAAATACACTGTGAAAACAGTTGATATGCTAAATCCATCAGTCATAGATGTATACCCAACCAATCAGAAATGCAGCAATACAAAATAAAAATAAGAAAAGGTGATGAATAGCTAAGAAGTTTTCAATCATAGTTTCTCTGTAATTTTTCTTTTAGTCTCTTTTCTGTATTGATGGTATTAGAGCTGCAGTTGCCAAACCAGACACATTATTATTTCTCCTTCTCTCCCTTAATTTTTTCTTCATTTAATGCATATCTCAGCCCAGCAAGATAGAACTGTCCTGTAAACCTACTGATTTTAATTAGAAAATTCTTACTAATTTGTGGAGTAAAACTTTAATTTCATATTCTGACCTTTCCATTCATAGTTCTTACAACTCCTTATATGTTCTCTGTGCTGTTGAACAGACACATGGTGCCCCTTCAGAGGAGGAGGCAGAGGAGGAAAGAGGGTTCAGAGCAGGAGGAGAAATGGACATTCTTGAATTTAGACAGAATAGAAAATTCAGTATAATGTTTTACTTTTTTTTGGTGTTTTCCTCCTTGTTCAGTTTTCTTGAAGAGGTCAGTCATGAGCATAAATAAGCATTAGTATTTTACTCTTCTCTTGATCAAAACTGCAATAAAACTTGTGCATAATCTCCTACATAAGAGAATCGATACTCTTTAGAAGATAAGTGTGATAACTCCAACTTTAAGCAAAAATGTTTGCGAAGTTTACATAAACAATGTGCAACAAATATAAGAACTTCCTTTTACAGGCAAAGATAGAACCTCATGGTCCGGAGGAATCGTGTTTCTAAGATGGTAATGAAACCTCTAATTCTGAAACATTTGTCTAGAATTAATAGAGAGTTGTTCTATTTTTTCACTAGCTTGTGGTGTCCTAGTTTGTCCAAGGAGCTTCAATTCAGTATATGATAGTTTAGAAATTACACAAAATCCAGCACCCAACATCTAGTCACCACCATCCAAATATACTGTCAGTATTCACGTCTGTCCAGATGCATACATGTGGCTTCTGGGATATTCCCTATTCATGTTCTTTCCTTAGGAGCATAAAATTTCTCAGGGAGATAATTTCTGTTTTCCACTGGTTAGTGTAAGATTATGGTGAACAGAAACCACAAGGCAGTGTATCCTAGGTCTTAGCTTCCACAACAAAATATTTACTAGGATGAGGCAGAAAGGAGACCTCATTTCCTTGCAGTAATGACTACACCAACTGCTATGTCCCACAGCTGTTTATAGAACCCATTAAGTCCTGAACACAGAACCTTTTTACCTTTTGGAGGATTTCAAAGAAATAGCCAAATTGTTTTCTGCCTCATCTCAGCAAACAGACAAATCAGTAGATACAACAGTCGGGGCCAGACTTGCCCAGTTGCAGCTTAAGTGTCTGGTAGTCTGCATTTCATTTGAAAGGATCACTTATGAGATGTGAAAATCATATAGTATTCTTGACATGTTCATTTAACAGTTTCATTGCAGTATTTTAGGGAGAAAGAAGGTCATTTGAAAGTCTGCCTTTCCATGACCTTCATCACAAATGCATGAAAGAGACTTTTAAGTCTTGTCTGACACTTATATGACAAATGAGTAGCTCAAGCATTAATATATTTGTAAATAATTTTGGTTTAGTGTTGCCAGTTGATATATGCAAAACTACTGTAAAATATAATTTAATGTTTTTTACATTGGATCTCCTAGAATTTCTTCTTCTTTTTTTTTAACCATATGTCAAAAGATCAATACATTTAAATAAAATATTCTGCACATGCTGCCTCTTCCTGTTAGACTGAGCAATACATTAAAGTTACTATGAGTTGCTGATCCATCCTGCAGGAGAACAAATTCTTCCCTAAGCAATATGATTTTTTTTCTTATTTATGATCCAAGCAATCTGTTGGTTTGAAAACTATGGAGCTAAGTCAGCAATAAAATTATATAAATATGTACTTATTTCTATATCTGTTTAACAAGGCCGTAACACTATTTAATGCTTTAAAGCTGTTTTACATTTAGTGTAAGCCCCACTGATTTTAGAAAAAGAATAAATAAATTATATGTATTGTATATCAGTTCCTAAGCATTCAATACAGAAGTAGAAAAAGGAAAAAAGGTAATAATTTCAATTACTGGACTCTTAATTCTGGAAGATGGCAAAACAGAGATTGTCTCCCCATTAGTTTTTGAAAAGGTTTTCAGTTATTGGTTCTAAATTTGTTAGTGAAGAATTGAGAATGAAAGTAAGAGTGGAAAGGAGAAAGAAAAGGAGGGATATTAATGTTTATGAAGATATGTAGAAAAAAATGTGATGAAGAAAATAAAAGAGCTCACAGAGGACAAGAACACAGCAATTCTGGGATGAAGGAAATTTCCTGATGACTGAGTACAGCAAACTCTGATATAGGACTTGGATTGATAACTAATATTTCATTACTTTTAGTACCTGTTTTTCTTTTTATGAAGGCAATGTTGACACCTTCATTATTTTCCTTTCAGATATTCACTTTTTCCTTTTCTTTCCTTAATCTGAAGATCTGTTGCTGTGTATAATCCCCCTATCATATGAAAGATGCAAACTTTGAAGCCAGTTCAGTATTTTTCTTTAGCAGAAAAAAGTGCAAACTAAACTGATACAGAACAGTTATGGTGCTCAAACTGGGCTCATTTGGGCCCACTTAGTGTCTGAGGGAAGGTTAACAGGTGTGAGTTGATAGCTTCATCATGAAATATTTCAGAAACACATGTAAAAACTAATTCAGAACTAAATATAAACAAGAGGATGAAATAAAATATCATGTGAATACATACATTTTTGCTGTATTTGTTTACATAGAAAAGTGTTCTGAAAAGGAAATATCCATTCAACTTTTAACCATTACCCTGCTTTTCTGACTGATATAGAGGAAAAACAGAACTAAACAAAAAAATCCCAGTGATTCGTCTGGAAATAAGAATGTTAGTCACAGATTAAAAAGGAAAGGTATTACTCACTTATAGCACATTTCTTTAGATTATTTTTATGATTGTTTTAGGATTCCTAATCTTTCAGGTTAACAGGAAAGCAATTCAAAAATCTGTAGATTTTATTTGTAGTAGGTTATTCATAGGATGTGCTCAGTGATACAGAGTTATGTTTTGCACCCAAGAAGTAGAGGATCTTGAATGAGTTTCCTGTCAGACTGACCTATTAGACTTATCTATGACATTAACTGTCTGAAAACACTGATTTTCTGTGTAAGAGATATTTATATAGCTGAAGATAGTATTAGGAAACTTAGAATATTTGCCTGAGGGTAGATCTCATATTAAGATAAACATACAGATAAACTACATGGTTTTATTCCCTCAGTCAATAAATATGCATTTCCAGAAAGTCAAGGGCACTGAAACATTGGGTCTATGGCCTAGAGGTCATAGTCAGATTGGAGCTCGGAGACTACAGTCTGGGTGCCAGTACTATACAGTTATGGATGAAAGTATTGTTAACCTAGTCAAGTCCTTTGGCTCTGTCTGTGAGCAACACCATGGAAAAGTGCTGCAGTCCACCTAGGGGTGATCTATCACTTCAAAGTTCTACAGCCTACTGTAGTTAAATTTAGCTCCTGATCTAAAACATGAGGATTTTCCTTTTTTCTTTTTTATTTTTTTTCCCTCCAGTGGCTTGTATCTAAGTATTTTCAATACTGGGAGGGACTACTGGGATCATCTAGTCTGGAAGTTTTCCTAAACCAAAAGACCTGCAGCTGTCAAGCCATGGTTACTTTGAGTAAAATGAAAATGTTTACAAACACATTCAACTTTAGGAAAAAAAAAAAAAAGTTAGATGAAATGGAGAATATACAGTCTGTTCTTTTTGCTACAAAACTGCATGATAATTTTCATTGCTAATAAATGATAATAATAATTGCTAATGTCAATGATAATAATAATTGCTAATGTCAGTGTTGAATTGTTGACTCATTATGTTTCTTACTTGGCAAGTGGAAGAATCTTCTGTTGTCAGGTCTATCTTTTTTAGAAAAGATGGAAAGTTTGTGTAAAAAAAAAAAACTCAAAACAAAGTAATCATTTGATTTTGACATATTTTGCATATGTACTACTTGCAGCTCTGTAAGGGAAATGTATATGTGACCATGTCAACAAATAAACTTATTTAAACACCAGATTAATTTTAAATAAAATTCTTTAAAATGTATAATTGGGAATAAAACACTCTGCCAGTCAGATCATTGGTGATAGAATTTGGTATGTTTTCCCTACTTCCTTGGTACTAGGGTGATGTACACAATCCCAGGATCATTTCCACCTGGTTTCCATATTTGCACAGATTTCCTGAACTTTAAGACTATGTGGTGCTTAATGATTAACCATATCAGATACAAATCACATGTGTATCACTGAATCACTAGACTCTGTCCTCACACAACTTAAACTGTGTAAACTTCATTTATCATGCAGTGAAAGTACAAGTCTGTGAGTGCTGCTGACAGAATGGTAATATGTTTGAATGCAGCCATTCTCTAATCAAACAATGAAAAAACCTTGGGGAAAAAATTAGATTCAACATTTTCTATTTCAAACTGGTTTTATGCACTTGTCTCACATAACACTGCATGAGGATGGCAGCCCTTGGAATTTATTATTATTGCAAATGTTATTATAGATGTTTTTAAAAAGCCAGAAATATGATGGCTGTATATAATATGAAAATGACCCATTCCTCATTTTATCCCTAAATTTCTAATTGACACTTTTCCGTCACAATAAATTAAAACTGCTGAATCCACTCGTGATTCATGGACTTCATTATTTATCTTTTACCATTTAGACTTATGGGGGAAAAAAAGAATCTGTTTTTCTGTACATATTGACCTAATTTAGCCAACTAGCCAGAAATTAATTTATTAAAGTCATAAAACCTTGACAATGAACCAAGTATAGAATATTCCCATCTTACTTGCTTTTATGGTATAGACCTGCAACTTTTAGTACTATCAAAATACTGATAGAGAAAAACTAAACCATAATATATGCATATTACGTACCTTTCAAACATAATAATTCTTTCAGGATGGTTGCTAAAGCTCATTCATATTGTGAATCCTGGCATTAAAATTTTTGATTTAATGATTTTCTTGGGAAAGCACTTAACTGACTTTAATTTTTCTGTAGTTGATTGCATCCCTGCAATTGCTGATAGAAACTTCCTGAAGACATGTATTGTTAAGTTGCTGCTGTAATAACAAAGACAGGGCTTTTATAAAGCTTTCAGGCAGAACTACTAATACATATAGTTACAAAGTGTATCATAAAATGTTGTTGTACTTTGACTTTTACTGTTGGTGTACATTAAATGTTGGTGTACTTCGTAAAAGGTCCTCCCAAACACATGCCATTAAGCACTGGTCTTTCTTTTTTCTTTCTTCTTTCCTTGTGTGCCTTTTCTCTCTTTCTTGTGCATTTGTGTAAACATTCACTCTTTGCATAGTTACACTTAAATATGGTCTTGATCTTTTTTGGCTATTCACCCTCAAAAAAAATCTTTTAGATCTCTTTTGAGAGAAGGGCAATATATTGCAGCATATGGAAGCTGAGTTCAGGCCTGAAAGAACTTTGAAATCTTTTTTATAATGAAGAACTAATGGCAATCTGAATGAAACTTTTTCATGAAACAGTGAGTGCATTGTCAGTTGTACTCTTTCAGGAAGTTAGAGCCAGGGAGTACATTCACTTTTTGTATTCAATAAAGGAAAAATCATGCTTCTATTGTCAACTTCAATGGAAGAATAAAAAAAGCCCCTCTTTGCTCTCTAAAAGCACAATTCTCCTTACCTAATACCAAGTTGTATTCATGCTTTGAACAGTCTTCCTTTCATTGGATCAGGAATGAATTATATTCGGGAAGCCCACAATAACTTCCTGTAGTTATTCTATGAGTATGGAAAATAACGGAAATTTCATAGTGGAAGACACCATGAAGCTCAGTTGTCATTAAAGTTCTCCTGTGGAAACTGAAAAACATTGGTGGAATACCAGAAACATGTAGAGGTTCAATGTTTCACCACAGTGAATACTGAAAGGTTAAGGAGTCAAAAAACAATAGTGATGTGATGTGATTGGAATACTGAGAGAGGTCTTTCGCTTCTGTATTAACAGATGTGATCCCAATTCTTTTTCTTCTTTTTGTCTATAAAGCATACATTTGCCAATGATGACACAGCTTCATCTTTATTGTGTCACTTAACAAAAAGTCAAAAATAAACTAATATTTTTAAAAGCTGTGATTTGTTTTACCTTCACATTTCTAGAGCTTAGGAATTAGAGATCTAGAACTGATTTAGAATATAAAGGATATTCCCTTCAAAAGCAAAATTGTGATTTGGAATAATTTCTTATTCATTCTACTATATATTACTGCAGTACTTCCAGTACTTGGAGTACACTTTTGAACTGTTTTAATCTATGTTAATTTCTTTTCTTATTCTAGCCTGGAGATTTCTAGGCATTGTTCTTATAATACTGGTGGCTGAAGATTTGTTCTGGCTTGGTTTTGCCTCTGGATGATTTTGTTAATTTTAAAATCTGCAAAGATGTTCTTCAGGCTAGTTACCCAGTATTCTAGCAAATATATTTTTCAATTACATCATCATTAGTAGAACTACTACTAGTAGTCACATTAAGCATGTGTGATTTCATGCCACATTCTTATGGACTGGTGTCACTGTCTATAAGATTGCAATATTTCATGGTAGGTTTGGGATCAGTCATAACTTCTAATAACAAGGTGGTGTTGTAATATGAAAGATGTTTTTTAAATGTAGGATGTTTTGAAAACACAGAACACATAGAATTATTCAATTCTGATCCTTCTAACATTGTCCAAGAAGACTGAAAAGAAATACAAAGACAAGAGTATTTCACCTTATATTGCTCTGTTGTTCAAGTTACTGTAAAATTTCCTTGGAAATTACAATTGAGAGATGTCTCAGGTAACTTATATGTCTGTTTTACATTAGCATCTAGTACACTATGACGTTATATATAAAACAATTATGAAAGATATGCAGAAATGTTGATGTTGAGAGGAAAGTTGTAAATGATAGGAATAATCCAGAATTTTTGGGACATGAGAGATAAAGCGTTGCTTCTTTTTATAATTTTTCTTTAAGTTTCTGTATCAGGACTAAATCTAGATGTGAATATTTATTGCAAATCTCTCAATAGATGTAAAAATCATACGAAAATCTATCTCTTTTTTTTTTTTTTTTTAAATAATTTTTTCATCTGTTCAAAAACATCTGTTTGATAGGTTTAATTTAAGCAGAAATTAAATTAACTAGTAGAGCCCAATTGGAACTGTTCACGTTTCTTTTCTGTCAATTACCTTTTATTATAAATGTTTTTCATTAGACTATCTGAGAAGTAAAAACAAAGTTAAAATAAAATAAAAAACTGAGATCCATTCCCTGATTCAATTACAATGAAACAAAGTTAAGTCATCAGTCTAGGTCTCAGTAAACTGGGGTATGAGTTGAATCTTATCTTATGCCAGCTTCTGACTACAATATTAATGCACAGAAAAACCATTGTATTCCCAATATCTTTTATAATCATTTACAGGACACTTTCAATGTGTCAGAATGTCTTTTAAAGACTGAGAAAAACTGCTGTTCTGCTGTGAGGAATCTGCAAATGAATTTGATAATAACTGACTGACAAAAGTGTGGATGAAATGGAATTCAAGACAATGACCAAGATGATGTTTTATTAATTATTTTAACCTTCCTTTTCTCAAAAGTGCTCTCTTTCCTGCTTTTTTACCATCCTTAAATTCAACAGGAAGGAAGAGTCAACAGAGTTCAGTGAGTTCTGTAGAAGTAAATGTAGAGAGAGAGATCTAAGTGAGAAGAGCTGAGGCAAAGTCATAAATTTATAGCTTTTATGCAGGATGATACAGAGAAAAATGCAGTTGGAGAGAATAAAAATGGAATTAACTGATTGAATTGCCTGAAGCAGCAAAGAAGTATGAGGAAAAACATGTAAGACCCTGTATGAGGCAGAAAAGAGAAATATTGTTTGCAAAAACCATACAAGATCTTAAATTACTTGCAAAGTTTAAGTTGAAGCAGCAAAAATACTCAATGTTCACACCTGATGCCTTTCAAGGGAACAGAAAGAGGAAAGAATACTAAACCATTTTGCTGATAACTAACCAGTGGTGCAGTTGTTTGGTAATTAACATTTGCCATTTGAATAAACTGTGAATTTAGGAAGAGGAAAAAAGTCAGCTTCATAAGACAGCCTAAGCACTTAGTAGTTCCCTCTGTTCAAAGCATGCAGAATGGATGTGTTTCAACCTCAGACACTGACTATATGTGAATGATTATATGTCTTTATTCAAGACATAAAACATTATAATATATATTATTATGCATTCATATATAACCTGTCTTTGCAGCAGTATTTTCTTCGCATATTCTACCTGCAACATTCCTATTTGTTAGAGGTAAAATATACAAAGCACACTTTGAGATTGTGCTTAAAACGGTCCATTATATTTACCTATAATAAGATTTGTTTACTATATAATTCTGGCATCAAAAGCACCTTCTACAAGAGAAAGTGCCTGAATCTAAGAATGAAGAGTGTCTGAGGGAGCGGTTTATGCTACAAAGTTTCAGTCTCTTGAAATCTCTCATATTTGGTAATTTACTTGACATTTAAGTGTGTAATTCTAGGCCTGCATGTGCCTAAATGTCTTATTAAGTCTACAAATAAACACATTATCCAGTACCTACTACTATGCAAAAAAACTCTTTCTTTCTTTGTTCCTTTTTTTTTTAAATTTTTTTTTTCTGTTCTTCACAAATATAGCCTCTCCCTTATGTTCTGTTGTAGCAATTTCCTTGAATACTGACACACTTCCTGCTTTTCATGAGAGAAATCAGAAAGATACTAGTCTCTTATACTGCCTATTACACTGTCCTATCGTGCTTACAATTAATATAATTTAAATTTAACATCACATCCATAATTCCCTAGCCTAGCAGATGGTCCCCAAAGCTAACAGATGTCATCTTATTTCTTCACTATTTGATATAATATTTGTGACATAATCATTAGCTTCTGTTGAAATAATTTTGATGTCAAAAACAGAGAATGAAGGTTTAACAGTAGGAAGAATTAAAAAAACAAACAACTACAAAACAAAACAAAATAAAAAACAACAACCAAAAAAACACAAAAAACCGAACAAAACCAAAACAAACAAAAAACAAAACCAAAACAAACAAAAAAACCAAACCAAACCAACCAAGCAAACACAAAACCAAAACCAAACAAAACCCAACAATCACCCCACATCCACAAATTGTCACAGAATAATAGAAAGGACATGAGCTGGCAATGCGCACTTGCAGGTCAGAAAGCCAACCATTTCCTGGCCTGCACCAAAAGCAACAAGGCTAGCAGGTTGAGGGAGGTGATACTGACCCTCTACTCTACCCTCATGCAAATCCCGCTTGGAGTGCTTCATACAGCTCTGGGACTCTTGAAGGGAGTCCAGAGAAGGGCCACCAGGAAGATTAGAGGGATGAAGCACTTCTCCTACAAGGAAAGACTGAGGGAAATGGAATTGTTCAACCTGGAAAAGAGAAGGCTTCGCATTGACCTAATTGCAGCCTTCCAGCACTTAAAGGAAGCCTAAAAGAAAGGTGGAGAAAGACTTTTTATGAGGATGTGTAGTAACAGGAAAAGGGAGAATGGCTTCAAACTAAGAGTCAGTTGAGATTAGATATTAAGAAGAGATTCTTCTCTGTGAGGGTCGTGAGACACTGGCTCAGGTTACCCAGAGAACTTGTGGATGCCCCACCCCTGGCAGTGTTCAAAGCCAGGTTGGATGGAGCTCTGAGCAAGCTGGTCTTGCTCAAGGTGTCCCTGCCCATGGCAGTGAGGTTAGAAATAAATGATGAAGGTCACTTTCAAGTCATATGAAAGTAAGGTCTGTGTTTAAGAATTGACTAAGGAACTTGTCCTAGTTTAGACAATTCATGCCAGCACATCATGAAAGTTAAGCCCTGTTAAATTAAAAGATTCAACTTCACTGAAAACAGGGCTAAAAATGAAGAAAAAAATTAAAAGAAGTGAAAATACAAAGAGGAAATTACTTGTCAAAGATATTTTTCTCTTCCACTTCTCTTTGGGATCCATTTTCACGACCATAATTAGCAAGTCACTTGAAGTTACATTTGTTTAAAATATTCAGTATCTTTATAGTACTTTTAAAGTGCAGTCATTCAGAACTGATTTTTTTTTTACATTATGGACAGAAACAAAAAGAGAAAAACATCTTTATATGTAATATATACTAATATATATTTAATATTCAAATTTACATCTTTCCTCCTCAAAGAGATTTCTGTCCCTGTTGAAACTCTCCTGGATAGCTATGGGACAGGAAATTCCAATGACTTTTGCAATAAGCTGGCAATAACATTTTTATTTTTATCAGTGGAAGAGAACTCAAAAAACATAAGGAAGTTATGTAGATGATTCTTTGGATAAATTTCTTTCTTGAAAAAAGTATTATGACATCTTATCTATTTATTTATTTATTTATTCTGCACTTACCTAAAGAATATTTCTGCTAAGATATGAATGAGATGTTTGAAGGAATGTAGCTATACTAATGCTTATACATGCTAGTCTAATACTATTAATGAAAGGGATGGATGGGGTTTTATTCTCTTGTCCTGAAAGGTCTTACCTGTTTTCTGTTTGTCTGTTGTATGCTTTCTGGTCTGGGTAATGAGTTTGGAACAGTTTTCCATGAAAGAAACGCTGGATTATCCTACACAGTATGCCCAGGGAGACACTAGTCATTCTGAGCAGATTTAGGAATAAATTGCAGAGGTCAACCTACTTTAAGTAATAATTTGTGTTTGGAAATTGTAGACAGAAGCATAGGTACTCCTATAGTACCACATAAAGATGAAACTAAGATAACACAATTTAATGTGGATGGCACAATTTGACTTGAAAAAATTCAGATCTCAGTGCGTTAACTAACACCTTCTTGGCTTTTTTCTCTCCTTCTTCATGAATCCAATAATTTTTAGTATCCTTCCTTTCTTCTTTATGTGTTTCATGCATTTTATTAATCTTTTATACAATATGCTAATTTACATTTCACCAGTCTCTGTTTTAAAGTCTAAGTAAGATATTGCTAGCATTCATTTGGTTTTAATACAGTGGCAATATTTTGATTGAAACAAACTACTTCACATATCGCCATCATTCAGTTTTCCACCAAAGATTGACAATAATAATAATAATAACAATAGCATTTCATATTGCTCCCTCTTTATCAGATAAGCTTTATTGCTTGGTGTTGTATGCTGAGTGCTGACAGACATCAGGAACTGGGCTTATAAAATGTGTAAAATCACTGACGCATATCTGATCAGACACTTATTCAGAGCGCTGACTTCACTATAAAACACTCTTCCTATGGAACATCAACTATTTAAATATTTTTCTATATAATATTTTGTTTCCTGGTATAGCATGATATGGACTATATAGTTAGTTTCTTACACAAAAGAGTGAATGCACCGAGAAATAATCTTTTGATGCAGTAAGGATATGTCACAGCTCAGCAAATATTACAGAGCTAAGGAAGGAAAACAGTGCAAGATAGCAGGATACAGCAGAAAGATCTGATTTTTCTGCAGAGAGTTGATGCATATGGGCCTTTAAATATTGAAATTATACGTTTGCCATATTGCCACCAGCTTCAGTAATAACTGGACCAGGGCCTAGTTTTAGTCACTCTCCTGTTGTTATGCAAACTTTATTTTAATGTTCTCTTGGAAAGTTTATCAGTAAGTCTACAGGTATTGACAGTCTTTTTATTCTCTGTTTGCTTTTACCTCTTAGTGAGAGATTTTAGAAATACATGCCAGTTAGGCTCTTTTTAGTTCTCCATTATTTGAATTTTATCTCTTGCTCACAAACTTGGATTTAAAAAAAAGGAAAAACTAAACTACTTTAATGAAGCAGGTTTTCTTCTGATGCACAATAAAATTCCTGTCTTGTTTGGGTTTCTTTGTTGTTTGTTTGTTTGGTTTGTTTTTTGTTTGTTTGTTTGTGTTTGTTTGTTAAAAAATATTTCTTCCAATCAGGACTGAAGGTTCAATTTTATTCTCTGTCATCATCAATTTTTAAGCTGTCGCTGTGCCTTAACTTTCTTACTTGCTAGGAATTAAAGACTTCAATTTTCTGTATTATGTCTGCAAAGAGTTGAGTGACTCACAAAAGCCTGTAGAAAATGCAGAATATTTCTTACAAGCTAGATCATAAGAAATTTTGAATAGAAGGTTATAACTGAAGTCCCCAGTTTGTAATCACTAGCCTACACCTGTATGTATGTACACTGTCCTCTTCTCCCTAACTAAAAGCTGGCATAGATCTTAGTTCTCATACTACTACCAAGGTCAGTATCTCCATATAAAGGGGAAAATCAGCTGTGGTACAAAACTCTTTATCCAAGGAAGACTTTATATCTTCTTTGTCCATCTTACTTTGCAAGTAGAGGCTCTAATCTTGATTTAAAAGGATCTCTTGGAACAACCACTCAAATCTTCCTGTTTATGCAGCTGTATTTTTTGTGGAGTTGTTAGTTATTTGGCTTCTAGTATATATGTAGGACTTTATCAAATAGACAGGAATATCTAGTTCATGTATGCTGCTATGTTTAGGTATAGTTAGAGCCAGGCAGGTTTTAGTCATACCCAGAAATAAATATTGGTGGTACCTAAGGACTTTTATTAACAAGGGAAATCATTGTGTGAGTTTTTAGGATTTATTAATTCAATATATCTATATTTTAAGATTTTTATACCCTTTAGATATTATCATAGAAGAGAATTTTGTTGGAGTGTTTTGAAAATGTCACATTATTGTCAGTTTCTAATCACATTATCTAGCCTATTTGGGGACAAAATTCTATAGCATTAAAAGTATATCATAGCTTTTTGTTTTTTTCCATGTTGCAAGGACCATCTAGGGAGACCATGTCTGTGAATGCCTTGTAATTTCAGACATAAGTGGAGTCACAGGGAATTTTCTTGTGTTCTGAGGTAACACTGAGTCAGATGGGAGAAGAGGTAAAAGGGTAATGTCAAGACCTCCAAAAAATGAAGAAGGAAGGTAAAAGGTAATTGAAAAAAAGTCCAGAAATCAACAACAACAAAATTGTCAGGCAACCATGAACTACTAGCAAAAGACAGACATTAAGAGTGAATTAACAGTAAATCTGTTATAAACCATACATATTTATCTATATAATATAAAAAAATATTTTATAATACCAATAAAATTAAAATATAAGAATAATGGCAGCACAGATTTAGGAGGGGCAGATCCTATCTGACCAACCTGATCTCCTTTTTTAATCAGGTGACCCACCTGGTGGATGAGGGGAAGGCAGTCGATGTGGTCTATCTAGATTTTCATACTCCTAGAAAAGCCCACGGCTTGGACAGGGCACTCTGCGGGGTTAAGAGCTGGATGGATGGCCGGGTCCAGAGAGTGCTGGTGAACAGAACTGCATCCAGCTGGCAGCAGGTCATCAGTGGTGTCCCCCAGGTGTCAGTGTTGGGTCCTGTCGTGTTTAACATCTTTATTGATGATTTAGATGAGGGGATTGAGTCCATCATTAGCAGATTTGGAGATGACACCAACTCGGGGGAAGTGTCAATCTTCTGGAAGGCAGGAGGGCTCTGTAGAGCCCTAACCTGGTTAGCCTGGAGAAGTGGGCTGATTCCAATTGGAAGAGATTCCACAAGGCCAAATGCTGGGTCCTCCACTTTGACCATAACAACCCCCTGCAGTGCTACAGGCTGGGGTCAGAGCGGCTGGAGAGCAGCCAGACAGAAAGGGACCTGGGAGTTTGGATTGACAGGAGGCTGAACATGAGCCAGCAGTGTGCCCAGGAGGCCAAAAAGGCCAATGGCATCCTGATCTGTATCAGGAATAGTGTGGCCAGCAGGAGCAGGGAAGTGATTCTTCCCCTGTACTCAGTGCTTGTGAGTCTATACCTTGAGTATTGTGTTCAGTTCTGGGACCCTCAGTTCAGGAATAATATTGAGGTGCTGGAGCAGGTCCAGAGGAGAGCAACAAGGCTGGTGAAGGGACTGGAGCACAAGTGCTATGAGGAGAGGCTGAGGGAGCTGGGGTTGTTTAGTCTGGAGGAGGCTCAGGGGTGTCCTCATCAGTCTCTACAACTACATAAAAGGAGGGTGTAGCCAGGTGGGGGTTAGTCTCTTCTCCCAGACAACCAGCAATAGGACAAGAGGGCATGGGCTTAAGCTCTACCAGGGGAGGTTTAGGTTAGATATTCAGAAGAAATTCTTTTCAGAGAGGATATTCAGGCATTGGAATGGCCTGCTAAGAGAGGCGGTGGATTCTCCATCCCTGGTGGCTTTTAAGATGAGACTGGATGTGGCACTGAGTGCCATGGTCTAGGAACCACAGTGGTGTTGGATCAAGGGTTGGGCTGGATGATCTCAGAGGTCTTTTCCAACTGGGCTGATTCTATGATTCTGTGATAATGAAAAGAAAAATGTAGAAGCAGAAGCACAGAAAATGAGACTCATAAAAGAAATAGCAATGGGAAGCAGGTGGTACAGAAATGTTATGCCAGCTTGATAGCCAGGAAAGTCTGGCTGGTAGCACAAATATTGTGACCACTGAGAAGTGCTGTCATATCAGTAAATACATGAAAAGAATATATGCTGGTGAAACTGAATTTATAACATTCTTGATTTAAGGAGGCACTTTACTGAGAACTAACTTCTATATATAATATATATATAATATAATTGACTGAGAGGGGACCTCATCAATGTCTCTAAGTATCTGAAGAGAGGATATCAAGACAATGAAGCCAAGGTCTTGGTGGTGGTGCCATCCAATAGGACAAGAGGCAATGGGCAGAAACAGATACACAGGAAGTTCCACCTGAATATGAAGAAGAACTACTTTACTGTGTGGGTCACCACACACAAGAACAGATTTCCCAGATAGGTTGTAGAGTGTCCCTCATTGAAGGTATTCAAGAATTGCCTGGACACAATTCTGTGCGATGTGGTCTGGGATTACCCTCCTTGAGCAAGGAGGTTGGACCAGATAACTCACTGTTGTCCCTTCCAACCTTACTCGTTCTATGATTCTGTGATTATATATATAAAATGCAAATAGCTGATAATTATGAAAAGTGTGAAGCAAGACTAAAGTTCACACTAGCTGATGCACCTTACAACTAGGCTCAAACATTTGTGAAATTTAGCCAATATGAGGGGTGAATCCTCATGTAGTGTATTTTCTTGTTGGCAGGATGTCAGTGTAGAACTAGACGCATGGACAATACCTCTAGAAACTATAGACAGCAAAAGCTCCATTAAGTTCCTTCCAAATGAAGCTTGGAAGAGGGAGGGAGAGTTCAGAGCCAGGAATGCCTTGGCACCTCAGGTAGGATAATTTCCTTTAGGGTCCTCAGACGCAACAGAAAAATTTCCCTGAAAAGACATTTTGTATTACTCAAAAGAGGTAATTATAGCCATCAGCAGGTAAGAATTTCACATTATTATCCTCAAAAATTTTGGACCAATGAACCACCCATATGGACAAAAAATGTGTGCTAAAGGACTAAAGAAGGCTGAACAAAATTTTCAGGCATAGTAAACAGTCCGAGGAAGACTTTTAATAGTTATCCCAATGAAACACCAAAGTGCGAGAAATACATTCTTTTTAGGAGTTTTGTGGCATTAACTTCACCTAATCCTGGATCTTTGTAATGGATATGGCTTCATCTGGGCTAACCACTTTAATTGTTTTGTCAGTAGCAAGAGTAACAGATTTTTTTAAGGCATGATTTACCTCATCTTAGAATATATTTCTGAAATAGATAGCCAAACATGTCTGTTTCTTATGTAAATTGCTTAATAATAACAATAACACCACTTAAATGTCTCTTTAATTGGTTTCACCCTGAAAATGTGGTAAAATAACACTTTGCTCTTTCCTGAGCATGAATCTCTCTCTCTCTCTTTTTTTTTTTTTTAAGTTAAAATAGAATGAAAAAAAATCATAAAAGTCGAGAATGTCACTATGCAGGGCTTGTGTATTTCAAGAATGCTGACAAAAGTGGTTAATTTTTTTAGGAGGAAGGACATGCTGACAGAAATATTACAATTAATCTAAAGATTTTTTTATATAGCTTCTATTTTCTAGTCACCCTGATCTAAGGAGCAGTACAAATATATATACTTTAAAATACACGTTTTGGTCCACCATATAGATACAACTAATTTACAGTAAATCTTCCAAAAGATTCAGTACCTTTCTTCTTGCTCTGTACATTTCCTATTTTGTGGATAGATGTTTTTATTTCCCTTTTGATGTTTATGTACCTGTTCTGTAACTGTATTATGACTTCATTGTTGTAATCTATTGACTTTAATCGTTATACTTTAACAGAGTCATTCCCAGAGTTATTCCAACACAACTATAGTCTGTAAAGTCTACATGATTTCTTTTTACCTATAATCTAAAGAAATCTTTATATTCACTGTGCATATTAAGAAAAAAAGGGAACTGTGGGCAGCAAAAGTGGGAAATCATGTTACGTATGCACAACAAATTTGAAGGCATGAATGAATCATCAACTTTAAATCAAAATGACAAAGCTGCAGGAGTTATGAGTCTACATTGATGGATATAGTCTTCTTGCTCTGTACTCTTCCAGCATGCCAAATTTGCCACTAAGTTGTCCCATGAGGTTGGATTAGTAACTGCTTTGCATCACTGCACAGCAGTTGGTGTACTTTGGCACATCTGCCCCTTATCTGATGCAAATTGATGCAGGAAAAGAAACTTCATAAAAATGTCTTAGATTTACAGTGGGAAGACCAAATAGAGTTGACATAAATACCTTGCTAGTGTAAATCATGAGTTCAGTGGAGCTGGACTGACTTACACATAACTTAAATAATGCTATCAGTATCCAGAAAACATCATTACAGCTGTACTTCACAGATTATCAACAAAGAAATGCTATTCAAAGTTAAAATCCTGCTAGACTTTGGGGTATTTTTGCTTTTTTTTTTAATCTCAGCATAATATTCTGAAACTCTATTTCACAAATGTTGTTAGTTTTGGTTTCATGTATTTTTTATGCAAGTTTACATTATAGTACTTACAGTGCTTACATAATGCCTGACCTTTTTTAGTGTTCACATTTAACATCTTCATGATTCACTTGCACATTTTCATTGCTTGGGTTTTTTTCATATCCTCTTCTGATAAACAGTATTTTATTGATTCAGCTGCAGATTTTAGTGCCTAAAAATGTACAAATGCTGCCTCTGTGTTACACTGCGTACTTTGATGTTCCAATTAGATATTTTATGGATCCAGCTGCATACTTTGGTGATCCAGTTGGATTGCTGATCTTCCATAAAATTGGTAGTCACACTATGTTCTGTGTTAAAGTTATTACAGTATTTTGATAATTAGTTTGAGGAAACAAACAAAAAATATCCAACAAACCTAAAACTTACTTAGTTTTTGGTTTGATTTTGTTTTGCTTTATTGTTTGAGGGTTTTTGTTGGTTTTTGTGGGGTTTATTTTGGGATTTTTTCCCATAATATGCAATATTACAACCAGACAAGACAAGAAAATTTGCTTAGTTATAATGAAAATACAAAACAAGCAAACAAACAAACAAACATAAACACCACAAACCCCCAACAGTTTGTCATAAATATTTTTGAAAGCAGAGATTCAGGCAGACTGTTCAGTATACTGCAGTTTGACAAACATTTTGTAGGTAATTCAGGCTACCATAAAACTTTCTGCTCTGTCTTAAGCACAGAATTTACAAGACTTATAATTTTGTTTGATGTATCCAGGACATATTAATGGTGTCCTTTAAATATTCCATTAATGGAGAAAATTACCTTTTCAGTTTAGGAATTCCACTGTATTGGGACGCTGTGCACCACAACAGCCATCTCAGGGTTTCTTTTTTAAGAATCACCACACCTTTAAATTGAAAACATATTTACAGTTTGCTTTGTGCTTTTTACAATTCACATTCAGACAATATCAGTGTAAGTGTTATATGAGAGACATATATAAAGATACAAAAGGGAACTAGAGGCATGAAAATTTCTCTGCTTTGGTCATGCTTAAGAATGGATTGTGTATATCCTTTTCTGCTCCAGAGAACTGTTCCTTCACATAAAGAAGCAAACCTCTACAGCTCTTTTTTGCTTCTGAAATACTTCACAGTTTACCACAGTCATGTGCATCGCTCTGTCTATTAGACAATGAAAAATGTTTCTTAAACTCGTCATAACTTTGTTATAGCCCAAGACAACCTGTGGAAGTATAGGTGTGCTTTAGCTCAGCTCAATACTTAGTACATGCAATCTGTGGCTTCCCACTGGCAATCCAACTTCCCTCATGTGGGTGTTCTCCTACAGAAACATCTGTTTCAAAAAAAGAGGGTTTTTTTTAAGGTAGTTTAAGCAAAAGCTATGGAATTGATTGGTAAGAATAATTCTATGAAGTGAGATGCATCCAGTGCAGCCACTTATCATGTGATTTATTTTTTTTTTTACTGTTTTGCTAATTATGTGACACTCATAAGCCCTTTTTTTCCTTTCTAATGTCTCACCAGGCTTCTTTCCTCTTTATCCCATATCTCAAGGCTTAAAATGAATATTTCTGCCACTGTAATGTATGAAATTCACAAAATTATCACTATAATTTACTACACCACAGAGATCACAGTCAGTTTTCTTTGCAGGGACATTTCATATGTTCTTGCTATCTTACTGTCAGTACTGGCATTTCTATTTATTTCACAGCAACTCTTACTACTTCACCTGGGATTATGTCTCCTTTGATAAGAACTATCTGTCTCCCTCCACCTTAAGCATACTTATAATTTACTGTGGTTTCTGTTGCGCATTTCCCTGCACAATCTGAGATTCAGTTTCACTTTTTACCAATACAGAACATTATGGCTGCAGAACCTTTGCTGATCCACACAAATGCTGGGTATTATATGACTTTGGAGATGAAAGCAAAGCTCATGTCTGATTAGTTTCAGTTTTCTTCACTTTCTTTATGCATTGTGAAGTTTCTATTTTTTCCCATTTTCTGTTGCTGTAAACTAGTTTCTAAATGTTTATGGTTAAGACAGACTCTGAATTTATTTGTTCAGATTTTATGAGTTTCTTTTATATTTTTTGTCACAGCGTGACAATACCTATGAAAAAAATCAGTAATGCATCATTGACCGTGGATTTTTGCTTTTTTTACATCAAAGTATATAATTCATAGATATGTTCCTAAAACTCCTTCCCTTGTGTTTTGGCAAGTTCCTAAATTACTGGAGGTAAAAAACCAGTGTGATGCTGAACTTACTAAATAAAGTTTTCCCTACATATGATGTAACATAAAAGGTTCATAGGGTGGGGAGAAGAGATAGTCTTTGTCCCTCCTAACTGGACAGTCAAAGGGATACTTTACAGACTTTTGCTGCCTTATGCCAATTGCACAGACTTTCAGTAGGTATAAAAACTACTTAAATAAGAAAGTTATTCTACACATAGATGCAATTTACGAAAGATGGTGATTTCATCTGGTGGAGGCTTGTGGGATCTTATTCAGTGCCTTGCCTCCATAGCAGTTCAAGCACATTTTCTGTTTTCATCAGTTTCTCCTGCCTCTGGGTCTCCATTTCAGCAACTTCCAGATATTTTTACTTTTTGGCCACCTCCTGATTCTGTTTCATCATCTTTAAATCCAGTTCTTTCTGTTATGTTGTGATTTTTGCTAACAGCCCTTGGGTATCCATGTTGCTACTGATGGGGCCAGCCTTGGGCTGCCCATTTGGGACTTTGTATTAGTAACCTTTTTCCTCCTGGTCATGCAGCTTCAGCTACAGCATAAATTCCTTGAGGTTTTCTCCAATACAGTGTATGCTCCTCTCTCAAAGCTCTTTATGTTCCCTTTTGCTAAATTCTCAAAAAGCTCACCACAAACTTGCTTGTTATATTCATATGGGTTTTGTAGTATCTGCTTTATGGTTCATACTGTTCTCTACACAATGTTATTCTCAGAATACAGATGTGTAAAAAAAAAAAAGTAAATTCTTAAACTGAACAAATTGAAACCTTTATCAAGGCTTTCTTCTGAAAATGTCCACCTCATTCTCTGAAAGAGGCAGTAGCTTGTATTTTATACTATTGATTCTCTACTTGAACAGAAAAACAAATTCTCACCAGTGTCAATGATAAGTCATGATTCAAACTGACTGATGAAAGGGACAAATCTCATCAATGATGTTAATATGCCTACTATAACTGACTAAAAGGTTAATTCTTATACTTACTGGTAGATAGTCAGTGTCTTTCCAGCCTCATGAGGCTCCCTAACGTTTATGACTCTCACACAAGAACTAATTTTGGGACAATGCAGTATAATACAGGTCAGAAGATTGGCAGATGACATTCTGAAGATAATGTAACAAGGTTCTCTTGTACCCAACTCCATGATCTAGTCTTCAGGGAATCAATGAAATCCCTGAAGATCTGTTGCAATGGCAGCCAGAGCGTAAGAGGTGCTTAGAACATAATTTATTGCCCTCACAGAATCACAGAAAGGAACCGAAGTGGGTCATCTGCTCTAAATTCCCTGCCCAAATAGGGTCGTCCAAAAGTATGTTGCACAGAACTGGTCCTGACTATTGCCCTCAGATATACTAAGAATGTGGTCCATGGTGTTCTTCTTAAATATCAGGTAGTACTCACATATTCAGTGTTTTCTTACTGAGTGATTTTGATCTTCAGCATCAAGATATGATTCCTTGCTTAATAAGTGGCAAATGGCAGGGGAAAAAGAAAAAAGAAAAAAAAATGGAATTGATTTTACTGGTTCTGAGAATGGAAACTTCTGAACACTTCATTCTTTTGTTATAGGAATATGAGAAAAGAAGGCTAAAAAGTGTGTTGAAGATGACATTTTGCAAAAAAATTGCTCCCTGACTGATACACAAACAGTGATTTGGATATAGCTCTTGACAAAAATTTCTTCCTTGCTTTTTCATTTTGATCCCAGATGATGGAGACCAAGTTGAGAGAGAAAATACTAATATAGCACTTTGTCCCAGGACTCACTTTTCAGGTGAACTCTGCTTAGTTCTTTGTCTAAAACTAAAGTGTTAGAGATGCTTCAATCATCTCCTATCATCCCCAAGATGTCTCACCATCAGTGTTCTGGGAAGCATTTCAGGAGCCAGTGCTCACAGAAGTCAGACATGCATGGTGTAAGAAAGAACAGCAGGTTTATATTCTTGCTGCAGACTGTTTTGATCAGGTGCCAGTCTGTTCAACAGTTGCCACCAAAAAGCCTTGATCACATGACTGTTTTTACCCAATCCTTCTTTTACTCCCTCCTAAGATTGCAATCCGTGTCTGTTCATCCTTTCTTCATTGGATCTGGTTTTGTTGATTTTACAACCTTGACAATTTTGGGGTCAGTGTTTTTGCATCCTTCACTTCAGGATTAGATACAGCCTATGATAAATATATATATATATATATTGTTTGTTTATTATCTATGGGGGGGTTTTGATCTTCCAGCCACTGAACCTTAAGGAGTAAGAGAAGGAACACCAACAAACAGTAATGAGACAGTGTGCTGATAGCTTAAAATTAAATTTCCAAGGAATAAACAAGCTTTGAGATGTCTGCTATATTCAGTAAAATCTGCACATTGATTACATCTCTGTAAATGTGGGATAAGTACAGTGTAAAGGTCAACAGATCAAATGTGTAGTTTAATCAGCAAATTATGCAAATGAACACAAATGAAATATACCATTCAACTGTTAAGATCATCAAGGCATGCAACTCTATTAAGTGAAGTGTTTGAGTGCTGGCCATCTTAAATATGCACCCAATTAACTAACCTTTAAGAAAATTCCATTGCTGGAGGAAACAGTTAAAAGAGTTTATCAGCCAAATGTTAGGCCTACTGAACACTTATTGTAATGTACCCATCTAAAATATGATGAAGAAAAACTAAGAAAATTGGAAAAATTGACAATAGCAATAACAACATAACTGCATCTAGGGGTTTTTTTCTTGGTCACTGGAGGGTGAATATCAATTAGTTAGTGGTGAAATGATATGACTACTTGAAATATGCTGATCAATGAGGTGGAATTTACGAACATTCAACAACTACTGTACATGGCTTGAGTAGCAAGTTCCCTCTCAGCTCCTCATCTAGGTCAAAATCAGTGAAGAACAACATCCATAACTTTAAGTGTAGGAGTACTACCATACAAGTCTTTTGTTTGCCTGCTTCTGCTGATGTTATGGAAGTAGAGACCAGCAATCAGGGCTCAGTTGTGCTAGTTATAGCTTGTAGATATAAAAAGATTTAGCCGCTGAAACACTAGCATTTTTTCCCTTATAATTACAGTTATTAGGTTAGAAATTTTGGATTATATCCCAGATATTATTACATATGTGAATGGGTCTCTCTCTTCACAGTGTTAACATCAGTGAACAATGTTAGGACCAATTAAGAACTTTTTATACATCTAGAAACAATAATAAAAATTTGCAAATAAATAGTTAGAATTCTTAGTTAGATTAAATGTCATGGAACAGACAAATTTTGTCTCTGCCTTTTTTGGTGCTATTTAAGTCACTGTAACATTTTTTTGCATGTTGGTAAGTAAACTGCTTTTATTGAATGCAAGAGAGTAGAACTATTTAACAGGTTGAGTTTGCAATGATGTTTACTTTGGAACACAAATGTGCTTTTCAATCAATTTCTCAATGGTTCCTGTTCATTTTGATTCAGTTCTTATCAGGGAAATTGTTGGAGCACACCTAGATTTCTTTCAGATGGAACTGCAGGAGGATGTTCTTCAGTGACACACCTAATGCCTTCCTGTTGCAAATGAGCTTTCCCCATAAGGGGTAAGACTAAAGTGAGATTTTATTCAACTAAAAGAAAAGCGTAGAGTTAAACCCACTCCATATAAGCCTTGTGCCAACATTAGTTTCTCAGCACCAATTCTTTGGCTTTAGAGATCATCTTCTATTAGTCTTTGCTTCCTGCTAAGATGTATAATTAGAGTATACCAAAGTTTGATCTCCCTAGTTGTGGGCACATTCCTAGAGCAGTATCTTATCCCCTTATGTTTGGATCTCTGAATTTGATGACAACCAGACGCTCCATACAGATGGGGAAAGAGGGCAAAAAAGCCCAACATTTGGTTTAGTTTGAATGTTTCTAGAAATATATTCTGAATCAGCCAGACAGTACTCTGTGTAAGGGATGTCAGGCTAGTGTAGGATTATAGATATTCATATTTATGTGTAGATATAGATTTACCTCAGTGCTAGCAGAGGATTGCAAGAACCTTCTAAATGTGGCTGACATGCTTTTCCTTGCCTTTCCCATTCCCATTCTTCTCCCTCTCCTAATTCCTCTTGCCTTCTTGCTGTGGAATTTTTGAGATGATAAATGATGCAACTTGATCATGGATTTTTTAGTACACAATGGACAAAATAAAGACTACTAAATGTAGGTACATACTGTTAGTATAAATGTTTAAATCAACATTTGCTTTTTAATGACTGACTTTTGCTAGTCAGGAATTTCTGTTAAATGAAACTGAAAAATAAATTGCAGTTTTTCATTGCAGATAAATCTAGAAAAGTGTGCCTTTTATAACCACAGATAACTTGGCCTGGGTGAAGAGTCACCTGGAAGTTTTTATTGGATCTATGATTTGTGTATCTTGACTCCTTGGAAAGCTGTTATCAGGGCAAGGTTTAAGTATAACCCTGCTTCTCCCTTCTGCCTTCACTGTAGAAGTATCCAATAGCCTATCCAATGAAACAGTTCTAGTCCTCCCTTGTTGCCTCTTGAATAATTTCTCACTTCTGTGAATGTTTATCTCCACTCCGCACCCTTCCACACCTAGCTTATGGCATCTGTCATGGTGAAAGCAAAGCAGAGCAGAGAGAATTCAAGGAAAATATCCTTTAATTTGAAATAGCAGAAAACAATTTTTAAAAAAATAAAATATATATTCATCAGTCACTACTGAAGAGCCCTGTAAAATATGCTGTGTCTTTCTCAGATCAAAGATTCTGTTTCTTTTGTTGTATCACAGTTTATTTCGCACCTTAGGATTTTACCCATGGATAAGTATTTAGACAAATTGACCCATTCATCCTTGAGTTAGCTCACAAAAGATCCTTCCTTTAAAAAAAAGGAGTCAGGAGCTATGGTGGTGATTCAAAACATATGATTTGAAGTAATCAGTTGCTTGGTTACTGGAGGAACTGTTAAAATGGACATGAGTAGACCATCACAAATAGTACAGCCTTGTTCTGAGCAGGAGACCTTAGGTACTTTTCTAAGTACTTGGTTTTGTTGATGTGCTCTAGAAAACCCATTCCATTGTGCAGAAAAATGGAGAAAAGGATAAGCACACTATCATTTTCATCATTATCTCACATAATAAACAGAGTTTCAGCTTTGACACAGGCGCAGACAAATAGAAACCAGTCCATCAAGATATCCCCATACTGTTACATTGCTGGGGTAAGTTAGAGATGCTTATGAGATGATTTGTGTGTTAAATGTCATGAAGGAAACATTCAAAAATACAGATAATTTTTTACATGAAAGAATGAGAGAAGAATACTCCGAGAAGGAGGAAATAGTACTTTCTATCACATTGGTATAGGTTAAAATGGAAAGAAAAAACTCTTTGAAGATCTGGACCCAGGTCAATCTAATCCTTTACATATGAAGATAGAAGTAAAATTGAATGCCGTAAAATGATTATTTTAAACTCAGGCAAAAGGTACACTGCCAAAATATACACACATATACTTACATAAGTATATGCAGATATGATGAAAAGGTTTTTCAGTAGAGGAACTGTAATTAATCAGGCTTTGAGCTGTTAGATTTCAAGATGTCTGAAAATATAAGTCTAAGATCAGGCATTTGGTGAACCCTTAGTGCCCTTGTGACTATCCTGCCTTACACATGACATTTTCACTGATCCTTTCTTTCAACTTATTCTGTTTTCTTTGGTCTCATCCAGTATAATGCCATCTTGAGGCTGAATTTTTGGGGCTTTTAAGGTCTCTCTAAGGCATAGCATAGCTTGTTGAAATGCAATTCTTTCAGGCACCACAGAGAACAAGCTGACAGCATTTACCTTTGATTCAAGTAGAGACTGGTATTGTCCATCTGTTCCAGCCTATAGAGTAAAGGGGAAATATAGATGTGCCTTATGGAGTCATATTTCCTACTGAGCAGTCCAATAAACAGGGGAACATTTGGATGAAATACCCTTTGACTTTGTTTCTTTAACCTACTTGTGACTGTGTGTTCTTGTGGAAGTAACACAAAGCACTTGTGCAGCATCCAGACTACAAATGAGTCATGTTTCAATGTACGACTCGTGAATGTCCTTTCTGCTTCACACAGATGTGGCCACTCGTTCTGGGGTGTGCTGTCCCTTTGAGCAGCATGGAACATCCTTTGCACAGAGAAACCAAATAGGCTTTGTAGCAATATTCGCTATGGGAGCATGGTCTGTGTGTACATTTGTCTGTGTATGTCTCTTCCCTGTTCCTGTGGCTTTTGAATATATTGATTTTATCCAGATTTGACAGAGTATTAGAGATACCAAAGATAATTACGTGCCAGTTCCAGTTTCTTGCATTTTTCTCAGTTAGCAGCTGGTGTCCTTTGGCTCTCTATTCTAATTTTCCATCTAAACCATGCTAACTGCTTTGATATTCAGAGACGCTTATAAGCCATCACAGTCTGATGAAAGTTCTTGTTGGTTGATTTTACTGAAAGCCCCCACTACTATCTCCAAAATAGCATGTTGGAGAGGACAACAAAAATTTTAAAAAACAAACAAAGAACCAAATAAACAAAGAAATAAATAAACAAAACAAACAAACAAACAAAAAGAACCCACAAAGAAACCAAACAAGGCAAACTGTATTGCTCTAATGTTTGAGGTGATCAGTTTAAAAATACACTGTAGGTGGTCCTGAGCATTATCAATCATTTGTCTGTCTACAGTTCATGTATCAGCTTTCCTCCTGATACACATTATGTTATAGAGAGAAGAAGGGGAGAAAATTTATTTTTTATATTTATATCCTATATCCTATTTATATATTGATATGGACTATATTTGATTCTCAATTGACTGCATTTATAAAACATTTATTGCATTCTATGAAATGTAATATTATTGTAAAAAAATAATTTCACAATCACAATCTCTCATTTTACTTCAGAGATAGAAGCACTCATATGAGGGAGAGTGATACAAGAGGGTAATACAACACAAATTATAAGTCTAGAGAGTTCTGAGGAAGAAAGAAAAGAAATGGCAGTCATTAAAGAGAAGCAGATATCTGGCTGAAGAAACAGCAGCCCAGATTCCTGCAGATGATGGCAGGAATGCATCTCAGTATAATATCCCCATTCTGGGAAACACATTAGCTTTTGGGTTGAAACCAGCACTTGAAATGTTAATTAGGTCTAGACAGAAGGAATTTATGTTTAACTGGTTATTTATTAATTAGGAAAGTAGCTAGATATTTCTGGATCACCAGTTTGAATTACAGGTGGCTTATACTAACATAAATGCTGCTAGTGTTTTAGAAGTATATAGGGGAACCACAATAAAAACATATAATTTCATAATGCTTATACTAACATTTTATAAATGTTTGATAGAGCTTAGTAGAGGGATAGATTAAGAATTATCAAGACCCAGGAAAGGAAGCCATGGAAATAAGGATAATGTAGCACATGACAGATGTCTCAAATCATATGAGTTAAATGTGACTTGCTGACTTTAGTTCTTTCTAATTCAAGGAGATTATATTTAAAAAAAAGTAAGTTTGATGGGAATATTTAGAGAAAAGAAGCAGTATAAATAAAAAGAAAATTAAAAAAAAAATAAATTGTGGAAAAGGACTTGATGAAGAAGGAAAAGTGATTTCCTAAAATGGCAAGTGTGGCATTGTGATGGATATGGTTGATGTTGTAATTTATTGGTAATACCTTTCTCAGCAGTATAGATAGGATTTTCTGAAGTGGGGGGAAGGCGGGGGGGCAATTCTGGTCCAAAATAAACCCAAGTATCAGTACAGGGGGATTGACCTACCAGAGAACATGTCTGCTGAGAACGTGAATCATCACATCTATGAATCTTGGCGGATGATGAGTTGACCATGAACTGGCAGTATGCCCTTGAGGCCACTGGGAAGTGATCCTCCCTTATTACTCAGCCCTAGTGAGGCCACATCTGTAATACTGTGTCCTGAATACTGAGCTCCTCAGTACAGGAGAGACAGAGAGCAATTAGAGGGGTCCAGTGTAGGGCCACAAGGATGATGAGTAGTCTGGAGCATCTGTGTGAGGACATACTGTGGGACCTGAGCCTGTTTCATCTGGAGAAGACTCAGAGGGGATCTCAGTAATGTGTATGAATATCTCAAATGCAGGTGCCAAGAGAATGGTGCAAAACTTTTCAGTGGTACCCAGTGACAGGACAAGGAGCATTACTTCCTTCTGGCTCTTTTTTTTTTTTTTTAAGGTTTCCAACAGATGATAGGAAATACAAAAAAATAATACAGACAGGGTGTCACTATGTAGTTACAAAACAAAACCGAAAAACAACAATTAAAGCAAATATGGGTAGGAGGCTCATGAACTATACTGACAACTCAAACTATCTGTATGAAACAAAAACTCCTTGATCTATTCTAGAGACTGACAATTAACACTGTGTAAGAGTTCTTGCACAGAACCAGAATTCTCATTTTCAGATATGTCATAACAGTTGCTAGGATCAATCCTTATTATTAACTTGGTCACTCCACTCTCCTGAGCTGCCAGGCCGTGTATTTGAAGGACAGTTGTCAATAAGGGCTGCTACAGACTTTCTAATTGTGCTTATATATTTATTTAGAAACTTCTCATACCATCTCTTGATTGGGGGCCTGCTGAAGTCAGGCACTATGGAAAGTCTGTCCAAATGACATTTCAGGTGCTACTTTTAGATGATATTATGACAAACAAAAAAAATAGAGTTTTAAAGTCTGATCCCATTTCCTATGCTTTTTCACTTTTTGTCTCTCATGTAATTTCTCCATCTAGACTATAATACCACAAATGCCTGTACTGTGGAGCACATATTTACAGACAAATCAGCCACAACTTAGCAACAATGTACTACACTTTTAGAGAAAATCTATTTAGAAATTACTGAAATTATTGAGAAGTTCCAGTTCTTCTATAAACTTATTTGCATATTGTAATCATTTCATGACAAATTCTACAGGGCAGCTTATAAAACCTACAAGAAAGTTATAGCTTTCTCTTCAGTTAGTCCTATTTAATGGAAAAAATTAGATTATCTATGTACTACCATGTCTTTTTCAAAAGAATCATAATTACCTGTGCTGTGCATGTTCCATAGTTACTTGGGTTACGAATTTTAGCTTTTTGTTTTGGTTAGGATATACATTCTTGGGCCAGTGACTTTTCTAACCTAACAGTGCATATTACAGGGTTGTCAGAGGGGCAGACTATGAAGAAATATTGTAATGATCCTTTAACAATGACTACAAGTTATTACACATGAAACTGCCTTTTTCTTTTTTTTTTTTTCCCTTGATCTGAAGGGAGCATTAAATTGATAAGATAGTGCAAATTAAAAATTGTTTGTTTCTTGCTTGCTATTATGTTTTTAAACATACCAAGGATATTCTTTCTTTTCTGAAGTCTCTTAGATTTTCTGTATCTTTCTACCAAAGCCTGCAGTGCATGTCACAGCAACGTTTGCTGCTCTCTGTAAAAAGTCCTGCTTTATCAGTGGTATCCTGTTTATGAGCACAAAAATACAGATAGATAAAATTTAATGTATTTCTATATTTATTTGTGAAACAGAAATACCATTTATATCTTCAACCTTTGGTGCCAGGCCTTTTGTCTCAGTTCCCTTATAATGAATGAAGAAGGAGCACACAAACATCTCTGCTCCTTCTGCAAGAAAAAAACCCAAACATAGAAACATTAAAATGGTAAAAGAGATTGAAAAAAAAGTCTTCCTTCATCCTCTGTTGGAACAGCAACATACAAATATTTCCACTTTTTCTGAGATATCTTACTGCATAATCTATACAGCTTATTTTTTTATTTCATCATCACAATCAGTACAGATAGTGTATTATACTCTCCAGACCATGTTAAGAGATCCAGTTTGTTCTTTGTTGTTTCCTTTCCTCTATAATTGAAGATTAAATCCACAACCAGGTGTATGGTCTTCCAGGCTACAAGTTTGATTTTCCCAAAGCTACTAGCATGTTATCAACTGAAAAATACCCAGATATTAATCCTGAGCTTCATACTTCCTTTTAATTACAGCCACAGGAGGAGATTTAGACTACAAAAATATTTTTTAAATTGCTTCAGAAATTTCAAAGGGTGGCAACACAGTGAGCAAGTAGATATGTGAAAAAAAAAAATCCTGTATTTTCATTTTCTTATAGATGTGCACTCATATAAACACTGTCTTCCTCCAACTGGGTTGTTTTTCAACAACTAGTGGGTTATTCTTACATAACTGTTTCTCTTAACTGGATTCAGTTAAGACAAAGGTGTTGTTTTGATGAGATTACTATAAACCTTCACATGGGTTAGGAAGATGCTCATGTTGTTAAGAATGAGAAGTGAGAAAATTATAAGATCCTAAATACCTTGTAACATTAATTCTTACTTAAAAGTAGGTATTATTCTTACATAGTGGCACTGTTTAATTTAAGAAATAATATTTAAGTCCAAGAACAAAGGTAATGGAATACAAAATGTATTTTAATATCTAGCACTGGAACTGGAAACAGAAAATCACTGACATTCAGTGACTTCATGTATCAGAGGATCATAGAGTCACAAAATATGCTGAGTTGGAAGGACCCCCAAAGATCAAGTCCATCTCCTAACTCTGCACAGAACCATCCCATCCCCAAGAGTGACACCATCTGCCTGGTGGTATCATCCAAAAGGTTCTTGAGTTCTGTCAGGATTTATGCTGTGACCACTACCCTGGGGAGCCTGTTCCGGAGCCCAGCTGCCCTCTGAGTGAGAATATTTTTCCAGTATCCAACCAAAACCTCCCCTGACACAACTTCAGGCCATTGCCTCATGTCTGTCACTGGTCACCACAGAGCAGAGATCAGTGTCTGTCCCTCCTCTTTCCCTCTTCCCAGGGAAGTTGTAACTGCAGTGAGGTCTACCCTCAGTCTCCTCCAGGCTGAACACACCAAGTGCCCTCAGCTCCTCCTCATACAGCTTTCCCTCAAGGCCCTTCACCATCTTCATTGCCTTCCTTTGGACACTTTCTAATGGCTTAATATCTTTCTTATATTGCAGTGCCCAAAACTGCACACAATATTCAAGGTGAGGTCACCCCAGTGCAGAGCAGAGTGGGACAACCCTCTCCTTCGACCAACTGGCGGTGCTTTGCCTGATTCCCTCAGGACAGGATTGGCTCTCCTGGCTACCAGGGCACTGCTGACTCGTGTTCAACTTGCCATCGACCAGGACTCCCAGGTCTCTTTCCGTGGCGCTGCTTTACAGCATCTCATTCCCCAGTCTGTCCAAACATCCAGGGTTGCCCCATCCCAGGAGCAGAATCTGGATCTGTCTCTTGTTGAACTTCACATAGTTGGTGATTGCCCAGTCCTCTGATTTGTCAAGGTCTCTCTGTAGGGCCTCCCTGACTCTGAGGGAAGGAACAGCGCCTCCTAGTTTTGTGTCATCTGTAAACTTGCTTAGTATCCCTTCCAGTCCTGCATCCAAGTCATTTATGAAGATGTTGAAGAGCACAGGACCTGTGGAACCCCACTAGTGACAGGTTGCCAGTCTGATGTCACACCATTCACTGTTGCCCTCTGTGCTTGACCCATGAGCCAATTGCTCACCCACTCCACAATGTGTTTATCCAGCTGTGTGCTGGACATGTTATCTGCAAGGATCCCATGAGAGACAGTATCAAGAGCTTTACTTAAATCCAAAAATATTGCATCAACTGGCTTCCCTTGATCAGCTAGGTGGGTTACCTTGACATAGAAACAAATTAAGTTTGAGAAGGACTTCGCTCTCATGAAGCCATGCTGGCTGTGACCAATGACAGTGTTGTCTTTCAAGTGTTTTTCAATACTACCCAGAATACACCTCTCCATAACTTTACCAGTCACTGAAGTAAGACTGACAAGCCTGTAGTTTCTGGGGTCCTGCTTCTTGCCTCTCTTGAAAGTTGGGACAATGTTTGCCCCATCTTGTGATGTTACAAGTCTGCTTGCAGTTGGCAAGACTACGGAAGAAATGTACGTGTTTGTGAACATAAGACATTGACTGCTGTGTCAATGTTTTTTCTCTTATTTCATCACTGCAATATGCCAGGTTAATATAATTGTCAGTTAGACTTATATATTGCCACAAAGAACTTGTACACAAATATAACCTGTTCTACTTATCTTTGACTGCAACTTCTTTCCTTTCCTGGCAAAGTGAAGTCAATATATGATTGAATCCAAAAGAGCATGTGATTAATTTCATGCAATCACATGAAAGGTAGCACTCACATGCTTCCAGTTAAATAGTATTTGTCTTGACTTTTGAATAAATAAGAACAAAAATTAAGTACTCTATAAAAAAATAAATGTTTTCAGATTTTTTATTATTATCCATCCCATCAAGCTTATCTATGGAAAAAGAAATTTTATAATCCCTTTTATTTTAAAAATATTGTCAACTTGAACAAAAAAAAATCTCATCAACAAATAATCTATGAAGAAATTGGTAATTGATTATGAGACAATTTTAATGTATTGAAATACCTTAAATTGCTCTTTTCTTGCCACTGCAATTAGTCTTTGTGGGCTTAGTCTATAATTTTCCTTTATGTCTATGCACAGAGCAGGACTGAGTAAGTTTATGGATAACATTCTTTTATGTGCATTCCTCATGCATCACATTAGAAAACAACAGTAGGTTGTTGCTGCACATAATCACAACTCTTCATGAAAAGTAATAAAACTTGAAGGCTTTCCTGCTGATATACCCACCTAATTGCAATTAAATGCTAATTACATTTCAGATAAGCTAATATCGGATTATCTAGTGTTCAAACTATAATTTTTCAAAGAAAAAAATCTCACTGAAATCTCCATCTGTAATTCCAGGAACAGTAAGTACCTTGATGGGTCTGGATTAGAGGGAATGGAAACAGCTTAAAGCCAGAACAACAGAACTATTTGATAAGTTTAAGTTTTTTACATCTCTGAGATTCAGCTTTATATTAAACTCTGAGAAAATGCCATTTCCTAAAACACTCTCTTCAGTTTTACTTCCAGTGTACATCAATAAGCAGGAATGTCCCGATCTTTTATACTGCATGCGCCATAAATATTTGCTCTCCTGTCACTGATTTTGTCTCAGTTAAATTTGTTTGTATTTTCCAGGTACTAGATTCTGTAAAACCTCAGTAATTTGGGCTGGATTCTCATTAAACAGTTTTTGTTTTCATCAGTGTTTAACTTCATCAGCTTTAATAATATTGCTTTTGTTCTACAACTTGTGAAAAGAATCAGAAGCACACTTTCCATCATAGACTGAATAATGTTCAAAGCAATTATCTCTTCCTTTTTGATGGAATACTGAATGTGAGGTGAACTGTGAGTCAACTATTTTAGAAATCCTCCAGAGAACACTAACTTTTTATACATGTACTTTTAGTGTTGTTTATCTTGAAACCTCTGTTCAGTGATCTTAGTGATGTTAAGACTACCTGAGTCTAATATCCTTGGTTTGTAGCTTACTGTTTTATCTCACTCTCAGACTCATTCCATTTGCACCTTCATTGCTTTGAAACAAACCTTTCTTTAGGTAGTGACAGCTTATATGCTTACAGAAATATTTTCAAGACTTAGTGTAACATCCAGCAGTTTGGGTGATGTTGGGATACACAGTTCTATTTTTTCTGCGCTTATACAGCAGTACTTCTCATGCTAACTACTTGCATAAGATTGTGGTACATCATATTGACCTATAGGACTCTCTCTCATGTTTGGTATTTACCCACTTACCAGCTGGTGCTGTGACACTTTCCTAAATTGCTGGAGTAGAAGTACCACAACAGTTCCTAGAGAAGGAAGGTTACCAGGTAAGTCTCTTGCCTATATCTTTGAAACATATGGGCAGTAACAAAGAGTACCCATCATATAAATGTCCTTTTCAAATAATATTCTACTGAGATTTTGGTACTTCATGTGAGTTTTTCACAAAAGTTTTTTGGAAGGCCTATTAGCCAGAATGTACACACTGCATTATTGAGTCACAATTTTCTTGAACAAAGAGAAAATGTTTTTTATTTAAATTCTTTTAAAGGGGTTGCAAGAGGAGGTTTTGAAGACTTATTGCATTGCCAGGCACTCCTTGAAGCTGTCTGCAGTTTGCATGTAAAGCTGATACATAGAAAAAATAATTTATGCCACGCTCATAGCTGTTCTTGCAGTCGCCAAGGACATCTAAAAGTCACTGAAAGGCTCTTTGAGTCAAAGAGATTTCACATCTGTCACATCCTAAACATATTAATTTGAAAGGTGTTAAAAATGCCTTTGCAAAATACTTTTGTAGATGTTTCCTGAGTGCTCTGTTTCACAACAGTACTGGCAATTATAAAACTATAAGCTACAACTTTCTCATTTCCAGTCTGTTCTTCTGCTCATGTTTGATTTTATATGGATCAAAAGGCAATCCAGACATATCAAGGCATAATTTCAGAGGATTTTTTTATAAAGAAGTTTCTCCTAGGTGCCTAATTTACAGGTAAATAAGCAAGGGTAACTCAGTGCTAAGTATTTAATGGTGTCAAAAGTGTCTACATTTCATTCATCTTGAAGTTCATTGTAAATGCCAAATCAAAGTTTATCAATAAAACTTTGGCCCGATGGGTGTATTTGTAATATGAAATGTGGTAGAATAATAATAATGGTAATTTTATTAATACAGCTATTTGGAAATTGTTTAAACTGCTTGTGTTCAATTCTGGGTACTGCATTACCAAAAAGACATTAACAAATTGGAAGGAATTTATATGTAAGTAACAAAAACTAACCAGATTGATTTACGAATGAATATTAAAACAACTTAATCTGTACAGTTTGACTAAATATTGACTAAGGTGAACAGTATTTTAGGTTAAGCTCTTTTGGCACAGGTGTCCTCCTGAAAGCAAAGAATACTTATGGAACACCAGAAAGAACTGTCAGAAGGGCTTTTAACATTAAGGACACTCAGTCCTTTCTAACTGTACAAAAGAGAAGTGTGAGCAGTCTCGTACTGAAGGATATAGAGCTGCACAGTTTTAAGCCTTTGCCTCTCTCATCAGTTCTTTAAGAGTAATGTCCCTAAATACCATTGCCACAATTACTTGGGAATAAACTGGCCCCATGCATGTCCAAATTTTTGGTGAAATATATTTTAACACGATCCTTAGTCTGAAAGTAGA
>VXAU01000761.1:37907-72134 GCA_013399695.1 Formicarius rufipectus
GGGGGGGGGGAGGTTAAGCGTATTTGCACATTACTGATAGTGGAATTCACATCTATCCCAGTGGATATTTTCCTTTTTTAATTTCTCTGATTCTAAGAAAATAAGTGTACAATGATTTTAGCATGAAAATCATTTATTTCTATGAAAAGGGAAATTGAGGAGAAGATATCTTCAATTCTAAAGAAACAGTGAACCTTTTGATAAAGAGTTCAGAGGGAGCAATAGAAATAGTCATAGACCCCTTCAGGATACTTCTTTTTGTGATTGCCAGTCTAGCTTAGGAGAAGCCACTTTCTACTTGTTTTCTCTGCTTACCATCATCTTAGTTCTTTTCTGTCAATAGACAGTATTTCTCGAGTTATTTTGAAGGAAACTTCTGCAAATGAAGATGGAAAACTATTGTGTTGATAAACGTTATTATCAGTCTAGATAAACACAATTCCCATAAAGTTCCCCTTCCAATTATAAGCAGCCTATTGAAGTTTATTAAAACAAACAAACAAAACAAAACAAAAACCCATTAAATCTTGGATGAGGGTTGCTAGTAATAGCTATTTTGTGTCTTCTGCATCACTGAGAAACTGGAACCTGTAGGTCCTTATAACAAACTTTACAGGTCTGATTGAGTCTTGCACAGTTTAGGAAAGATTTTATCTTCAAATTTAGTAAATAGATGTGGGGTTTTTGCCTTGCATAGGAAATACTTTTTAAGAATTATAGACTATTGTGATAGGAATAAAGTATATGTGCTGGGATACATACTGCCACAGTAAAAACTCATTTTCCTCAAAAAAATTCACTGGTTGTGACTGTCCTTCATTTTCTCTTACTCCAGCAGATTCCTGCCAGACTCCCTATCTGTGTTTCAGATTGTGTTATCTAGCCTTTAGGCCATTTCTTTATGACATACTGCATTTCTGCATACTGCTCATTTCTTCTGCACTCATTCCTTCCAAAACAATTTCAGGAGGTCCCTTCAAAAATTATGCTCCTCTATCCAGGTGCCTGTTGACCTCACAGAAACACAGAATGGATAAGGTAGGAAGGGACTGCAGTGATCTGATCCAACCTCCCTGCTCAAGCACAGGATTGTGTCCAGAATGTTTCCAAAGAGGGGGACTCCACAGTCTCTGCAATCTGTTCCAATGCTCAGTCACCTGCACAGCAAAGAAGTTCTTTCTCATTTTCAGGTGAAACTTCCTGTGCCTCAGTTTCTGCCCACTGCCTCTTGTTGCTTGACAACACAGAAAAGAGCCTGGCTCCATTGTCCTAGCATCCTTCCTTCAGAGACATATATACTTTGATGAAGTCCCGTCTCAGTCATTTATCTTTTCAAGGTTGAATAGGCCCAAGTTCCTTAGCCTTTCCTCATAAGAGAGATGCTCCACAGTCTCTTAATAATCTTTGTAACCCTCTGTTGGGTCTCCTTTGGGATCTCTATGTCTCTTTTGTCCTGAGGAGCCCAGAACTGGACACAGCACTCCAGAGGCAGCCTCACTAGAGCTGTAAAGAGAGGCAGAATCACCTCCATTGACCTGCTGGCAATGCTCTTCCTAATGCAAATCAGGATACCATTAGCCTTCTAGACCACAAGGACACCCTACTGTCTCATGGACAGCTTGTTCTATTTTAACAGATGCTCATGGAGAGACTAATTTGCCCCACCAGTTCAACTTCAGTGTATGAATTAGAACTTTGCACTACAGATGTTTCAGAGCTCTTTTTATTACAATTGTTCAGTTGAAAGTATTCTTGAAACTTAAGTAGAAACATACAGTATATTATTTAAAAAAACCCGACTTCTTTCACTATACTTATTATAACTATCAAAACTGTCTCAAGTAAGTGATCCTACATAAGAATGGCAGCTAAACTAGCAAATAACAACTATTCCTATAATTCTGTTATGCCAAGCAGAGTATCAAATTTCTTAAATAATACCTCGAAGATGTTTGATCTAAGATAGGTGAAATTTGCACACTAGTTTGATGCTCAATGTCTCAGATTTTTCAAATAGCTAACCTCCATGGCGTTACCTGCATTTACTTCCATTTCTGCATGATGTTTAGGGCACAGCCTGATGTATTCCTCCTCCTCTGTCCTTGCAGTACCAATGGGAAATGCAGGGAAAGTAAGTGCTTCAGTCTGCATTCAACTAAATATATACTTCGTTCAACCTGTCCCCTCAGGGGATTTTCAACCTGGTTGTAAAAAGCAAAGCTCTTTGGAAGAAATGTTGTCAAGTATAAAAATGAGTTGCTTAAAACTTTTTATTTTTGTCCTCTGACTTTACTTGAAAAGAAAAATAGCAGTTGCTGAGTTATGTTGACTCTGTCTCCTCCACCAACTATTCTAGTTTAAGGGAAGTGTATTAGTTTACAATTAGTTTACAATTAGTTTACAACTATTAGTTTAAGGGAAGTGTACATGGACAATAGAAAATTAAGAGTGAATAGCTGGGTGTGGTTGGGAGGAAGACTCAACAATTGGGTTTTTTCCCTCATAAACAATGGTAGCTAAAAAATTGCAGGACTATCTTAGTCTGGCACAGGAAAAAGTCACCCCCAGAGAAGCATGCTGTATATGAAGCAGCATGTTCAGAGAACAGAAGACAACAAAAAGTAATCATTTTTCTTCTCATAAAGTTTGGTGGTTCTTTTTTTTATAATTTCAATGAAAAATGAGATCACCAAAGTGTTTCAGAATTATTCAATCAACTTGCAGTATTACTTCAGATATGTCTCTGGAAAGCTCAAACTACATTTGTTTATTTATTCATCATTGTTATGGTGGATTTTGAACTCAGTTGAACTGAAAATTTTACAATGAGTTTGGCTGAGTCATTTGATTATCGTAATTAATTTTAAGATCCATGCCACTATATGTATACAGAAATTTAGAAAACTGTATCTTAGCATAGAAATATTTGGGTTTAAAGGGATCTTTAAAGTTTGACCAGTCCAACCCCCTGAAACGAGCAGGAGCATCGTCAACTACAGCGGTTGTTTCTTGATTGTATTTTGGGATGGGGAATACAACACTTGCCTGGGCAACATATGCCAGTGTTTCACCACTCTCACTGTAAAGAATGTCTTTCTAATGCAATCTAATCTAAATTTTAACTAAATTTTAACTCTAATTTTAACTCTTTCAGTTAAAATTATTCCTTGTCCTGTTTGTCAGACTCTGTTAAAAAGTCTGTTCCCATCTTTGCTATAGGACTCCTTCAAGTGCTGAAAGTTGCAGTAATGTCTCCCCAAAGCCTGCTCTTCTCTATGCTAAACAGTACCGAGTGTCTCAGCCTTCCCTTAAAGAAGAAGTGCCCCACCCCTTTGATCATTTTTGTGGTCTTCCTCTGTACCCACTCCAACAGGTTTGTGTTTTTTCTGCACTGGAAACCCCTGAACCGGATGTAGGCTCACCAGAAGAGATGGGAAGAATTACTTAGCCTAACCTAGATACACTTCTTTTGATGCAGGTCAGGGTACAGCTGGCTTTCCGGGCTGCAAGTGCACATTACTGACCCATGCCCAGTATACTCTCAATCAATTCAACATTCAGCCTTTATTGACACTAGCGGTTTCCCTGATGTATGTGCAGGACCCTGTTGAGCCTCATGAGATTCACATGGGCCCACTTCTAGAACTTTTCTAGGCCACTCTGAATGGCACTACATCCCTCAAATGTCTCAATGACACCACTCAGCTTGGTGTCATCATCAGATTTGCTGAGAGTGCGCTCAATCTCATTATCTGTGTACTTGATGAAGATATTAAACAGAACTAGTCCTAATATGGACCCCTGAGGGAAACCACTCATCACTGTTCTCCAACTGTTGAGTCATTGACCATTGTTGTCTAGATGTGACTGTCCAACAAATAGCTTACCCACTGAAAAGTCAAATACGTCAAATCCATAACTCTCTTATTTAAAGATAAGGATGTTTGGGGGGACTATGCCAAAGGCTTTACAGAAGTCCAGATAGATGACATCCATAGCTCTTCCCTTGTCCTCTCAGGTAGTCACTCCATCATAATTATTACCAATTTCTTTCCTTTTTATTTCTATTTGGTTGTAGAAAATGTAATCATTGATCTAGTTGATAATTTATTTTCTCTCGTATAAACCTGAAATAATTCCTGTTGAAGTTAACAGAGTTCTCTTGATACAAATGACATCAAAACCATGCTATATACCACGTTTCAAGGTTTAGAAAATTACATATGTAAATGATATATCAAAATACACATTATTATTGTAATGCCATACTTTTTATATCTTCTCTAACAACGTCTCATTGTTGTTGGCTGGACTTCGCGAACAAAGATNTGTTGAGAAATCCTGGGAGCCCAGGTGGGTCAGAGCACCAGGGGAAGACCTCGCCTTGTCCTCTCTGTGACCGAATGACACAAACATGGCACTGCAGCCACGCCTGTAACACGAGCTGGGGCAGGCCCCAAAAGGTGGCAAACAACATCTCATTACCATAGAAAAGAATACTCTAAAAGAAACACCTAGCCACTGCTTACTAAGACATAGATTTTATGTTGGCGAAGGCTGCAAAAAAGTAGAGGAATGCAAATAAGTGTTTTAGACATTGAATGTGTATAGCAAAATTTATTCTTTTTGTTCAAACATAGTGCAAAAGTTCAGGCAGCTTTTTCATTTGATCTAGCCACTCCTCCAAGATATCTATATAGAAAGAAAGAATAAAAGAGCATGGATAGTCTGGAACAAAATCTCTGTGGAAAAGAGATGAATGTAAGAACCTTTAGATCACCTCAGGAAATACCTTCAGGTACTCACAGAAAGGCAAAAAAATCCTCGAGTATCATCATGTTTTCCAGATGGAGAAATGTCATCTCTCCCTCTACATTTAAAGGATGGACTAAGATGAAAATACCCACTGCCTCAAATTAAGCTAACGTTAAATAAAATATATGTAATGGCTGATTGAATCGTATAACTGAGACTTCAGTTTATTTGTGTAGAAGGAAGAACTCTAGTTATGGATTACCACAGATTCTCCAGGGAAAAGATTTTGAATTTAAGGTATAGTTTCAGAGGTTTATGTTTCCAACTCATGAATAAATTTATATGAACTAACTTTGACAGTCCTATTGAAATCTAAATTAATGGCAAAGCTCTAAGGCTCCTCTATGGAGGTGCTACAGTTCCCTTCAATGAACTATGGAGAAATAACAGTAATTTACCTATTTAGAAGGTGATAGCAACATGAATTAAACTCTTTTTGCTGACTTTAAAGATCAATTATTGCTTGATACATCTAAACATTTTAAAATTTTAAATGTGAACTCTGAAAATATTTATAGCCATCTATATTGTACTTTCATTCCAAATATTGTTCTTGTAAACATATTTGACAAGTGTAAAAAATTGTGAGTCTTTAGGAAACATGAATGGAGGATGAACTCTATTTTTAATGGAATGATTCACAAGACTTTTAAACAGGAATGTCTGAAAGCTAGACACATTAAATCTATGCATGGACACATCATTCATCATTCTATATATTCTGTATATATAAAAGGCTATGATAAAAACCTACACTGCCCCTCCCCAAAAAAAACAACCAAACAACCAAAAAAAACCACAACCCAAACAAAATCAAACCCCTCAAAACAACACAGCCAGTCAGGGCCAAAGGGAATTTCAGTAATTAATTTTCTTTCTGTTTATACATTTAAAAACCTATCCTTAGGAACCCTGGATGACATATTTGATAATAAAATTGGTGAATGTGCTTATTTTTCTATCAGTCCAAGTTAACAGTATTGCATGAGACAATCCCAAACACTGAAGAAAATACCCTCTTGTTCCAATGTCTATGGTAAATAGTCCCTTCTAACAGGGATCATAACTTTTGGTTATGTCTCCTTAAGGAGCAGTTATTTAAAGAGGAGTCTACAGGGTTCATAAAGGTTAGCATCAATGACTAAGCCTGTCAGTTTAGGATCTTCCATTGACTTACTCATTTACTTCTGCTGTTCTCAGAATAGAAGAGAACTGGGGGGAATACTCAGGAATAAAATGCTCACTTGGGAAGCTGAGGAAAAATTTATTATGGTAATAAGCCTTATAGTAACTTAACAGTAGTGTCTCCTTATATACCTCTTTCTATGAAAAGACTTCCAACATGAAATCTTTTTATAGGTTATAGAATAAAGGGGGAAAGCCCTTTACTCTATTCCAGTGACTCTGATGGCAACAGTCAGTAAGAAGGCAAAGGTATGGATCTAGGAAAAAGGATCTAGGAAAATGGATGGAAAATATTTTCTCACCTATAAGTGTTTGTAAAGGTGAAAAAAGTGACATCTTTCATAAATGTATCAGGACCTTTTAAACAAAACAAACAAAAAAAGCCTTTTACTATATTCCAATATAACAGAGGGGTAGTAGTCCAGGAGCTTCTGAGGGATCGCTGATCATCACTCAAGTGGTGAAGGAAAAAAAAAAGTGTCTTGATGGATCTCATACTCACAAACAAGAAAGGTTTGTTGAGGATGTCTGGGTTAAAAGCCCACCTGGGTTGCAGTGAATATGAGATGGTCCTGAGGAGAGGAAGAGGGATGAAGAACAAGCTCGCATTCTGAGTACTGGAACTCAGAATGGCAGACTTTGGCCTGCTCAAAGCTCTGCTTGGAAGAGTCTTAAGGGAGAAGGTCCAGGGGGGAAGAGAGGCTGATAAAAGTTGTTTAATATTCAAGGACTATCTACATCAAGTTCAAGTGGTCCATCCTAACAAATAAGCAGGGACTCAATCTTCCTCGTTTCTCAGTACTAGTGAAGTCACATCTGTAGTCCTGTGTCCTGTCTTGTGCTCCCCTGAGGCATGGACCAGAGAAGGGCCACAGAGATGATGAATGGACTGGAGAAGCTCACACACGAAGAAAGACTGAGGAGGCTGGGCCTGTTCACCCTGGAAAAGAGAAGGCCTAGGAAGAATCTTAACAATGTGCATAAATACCTGCGGAAAGGTTGCAAACGAGACTCTTTTCAGTGTTACCCAGTGACAGGTGTGAGAGATCAGATTCATACCTCAGTGGATTTCTTAATTATTGTGTTGGATCAACCATCTTGTCTGTGTGTGTGTGTTGGGGGACTGGCCACGGTCATTCCTACAGCCTCATGACAGTGTCGGGAGGCACATGGTCTGCAGCCAACATGGCTGAGTTCATGGAGTGCACATGGCACAGGAGCCATCTGGGGCATCTGTCAGTCAATAAGATAGTAACCCACCCACACCACACACCCTGGAACCTCTGACTAGCTATGGCACCCCTCACTTCGGCAAGGAGGGCAGCGTGTGGTCAGTGAACCAGATGTCCACTTTGGAGGAATGGTCATGGTAACCAAACACCAAAGACAGATGCACAGGGTCTCCTTGTTTGACCTTCTGTTCCTGGACCCACTATCATGTGACCTCTTTGTGGTACCTGTTCTTCTCTCCTCTCTTTCTCTCTTTATTTATTTCTTCTCTTAATCTCTCTTTTCTTCCCTTTCTCTTTTTTTTTCTCTTGTGGGTAACTTAAAACTGCTGAGTGGTATTTCACTATTGTGTGGTATTGGTGTTTACTGGGTGATTCAGTGTAATGTTTCTCCTTGGTTGATTGTTACTCCATGTTAAAACCCTTTGCCAAAATACCTATTTTCTCACTAAATTAAAAGTTGTCTTGGGAGGTGATTGTAGTGTGTTCTTTTTAAACGATTCAAGGTATCAATGAAAAAAAACAGCTGTGCAAGAGTTCTCATGGGTGAAATCTCTTGGAGTCTTAAATAAAACTCCCATTTAAGCTTGAGGCTTCAGGACCAGGGCTTTGCAACAGGACCAGAGGCATGGGAACTGTCTGAAACAGAGAATGCTCTGTCTGAATGTCAGGAAACACTTCTACTGTGAGGGTGAGTGATCATTGATACACGTTGTCCAGAGAGGCTGTGAAATCTCTTGACTTAGAAGTAGTCTGAAGTAGTTTAGACATATTCCTGGACACCCAGTTCTAGGTGTTCCAGCTTGAACTGGGGGGCTGAGCCAGATGACTTCCAGAGGTCCCTTCCAACCTTAACCATTCAATTCTGTAACTCTTTTATTCCTAAAGGGGAATTGAAGGTGGTATGAGAAGTACACACTCTCATTTCATAACATTTTGATCATCTGGAAGAGCAGAAGCTCTCCAAGGTCTAGAAAACTGTCATTTTCACTAGTCCCAAATTCTCAGATAGGACTCAGTAAAGAGACATGTTCCTGTAAGCCCTTGACTTCATCTAGTTAGGCTCTGTGCTAAGAGAGAAGAGCAAGGTGACTGCAATGAAGAGGACTACTTCCCTTTAAAAAGAAGCAAAACAAAATATTTCATTCCAGACAATAATCTCATTAGTGGTGGGAGGTGAGGTTTTGATTGATTCAGCAGCTGTATGTTCAAGGATTCCTTCTGCATCGTATTACCCCTCAAGTTATTAGCTAAGCCCTTGGTGTCACATTAGTGAAAAACAGTGAGAAAGGCAAAGATCTACTACTTTTTCCTATTATGGAAGAAAAGCTATTTCTCACTTTTTACCTTTTATTTTCTGAATTTCTCATTCTGTATTTACAAATAGATGAAACTTTCTAGGAAAGGTATTTCTTCATTCCATACTTAACTAAAAAAAAAATAAAAAATTTAGTTATAGAACACTGTAACTATACATATTGTTCTAAGACAGTTCTAAAATGCTCAACATTAAATAAGAAACCCCAAGGTCTTAAAAATCTAAAGAGATAGTTTAAATAAAGGAACTTTGAAGTTGAAACTTATAAAACTTCTTATTAAAGAAGTGCTTACCTTACTATGTGCTCTAATAACAGTTTAAAGCAGATATCCAGAAGCAACATTTTGTGAATCCCTTTATTTTTGCTCCAGGAACGGATTTACTGTAAAAACAAAGAATTTCACTCATATACATAAGTAAAATTTCTGAAATAAAATATTTTATCTGACTCTCTCTTGCAGATTATTATGTATTTTAAAGTTACTAAAACTTTTAATAATACTTACATGTGTGTATATATATTTCAATGATATTTTGAAATTATGATCTGATTAAATATTATTTATATGTTACCATATATTGCATGTTAATTATATATTCTGTATTAATCTGATATGATCATCTTTTTTACTATACAAATACAGTTATGGTAAGGTAGCTGAATTCTACTATGGAATTAACAATTCCATATATTGCTTTTCTGGCTCTTCATAAGATAACACTAAGGAAATATACTGACAGAGTCAGAAAAAGGAAAAGCACACAATGTAAGGCTTATAACAGATAGGCCATCTAAATTGATTAATTCTCATTTTGAACCAATGTGGATCACCAGCTGAACAAAGTTTTTAAGACTGAACTGAGATTAAAACAGTATAAAAAAAGAAGAGGCTGTTTTCAGTTGGTAAATAGCAAAATCATAACATTCAGGATCATATATATAATTATATATATTAATATACATATGCATTTTCAGTGTTATTTAAAAGTTATTGGGATCTTTTTTATCATTGCACTTCATAATCTTAATAACTCAATTTGGGATATTTTTCCTATCAAATCAGAATCAGTTTCTTCAGTCTCTTATAAATCTTTAATACCTGTCACTTCCAATCGTATTTCTTGCTTTATAATTTCAGCATTATATACACTACTCAGTTTGACATATATATACTGCAATATACAAATGTGCCACTTTTTTGGATTTATATACTATTTCTTTAGCAACACAGTCCATCATCTTCACCTTATTCACTGTAACCTTGGTACTGTACATAGGTCCTCATAGATATTTTTCCAGCAATAAAGCTCAAGTCTTGTCTATATCAGCATGCCAAAGATTTGCTTACTCTAACACTTACTGATTTATTTTGAATCACAGAATGATTTGAGTTGAAAGGAACCTTAAAGATCATCTATTTCCAATCTGTCTGCTGTGGGCAGGGATATCATTCACTAGATCAGGTTGCTCAGGGCCTCATCCATCCTAGACCTGTACAATTCAAGCGATGGGGCAGCCACAGGCTCTCTGGGCAACTTGTTCCAGTACCTCACTACCCTCACAGTAAAGAATTTCTTCCTAACACCTAATCTAGATCTGCACTCTTTCAGCTTTAAACCACTGTCCCCTTGTAGGAGTAGGTGTTCTTTTTATCAGAAAATTTCACTTCCAGGAGATCGGAGCTTCATTAAGTGTTTGCTTAAGATAGGAGAAATGTTCTTTCTTTCTTACATTCCAGAGAAAAGCTTCCCCTGTGGGCAGATCCCTGGAATGTGGAGAGATAAAACAGATGTTATAGGCAGGCGCAGCAGAGAGTGCAGAGATATAATAAAACTGAAGAAGAAAGAGGTGGCATCTCTTTCTGGTCCAGCACTGCTTTGCAACCTGGTGCAGGTTTTCCTTTACAAAGTTTAGCATCCTTCCCTTCTGAATAAACCTTTTCAGATTCTTTCCACTACCTTGGCATTTTTAGTGGTACCTGCATGTATTTTGCCCACACTCTCTGTCCTGTCACTCTCTGCCTATAAAAAATGTACCTCTCCCTCCTTTTTATAAGCCTCCCTAAGGCACTGAAAGGCCACAGTAAGGTGTCCCTGGAGCCTTCTCTTCTCCAGGCTGAACAGACCCTATTCTCTCAAATTGTATTCACAGGAGCTCCCTGATCATCTTTGGAGCCCTCTGGGCCCACTCTAGCAGATCCACATGTGTCTTCTGCTGTAGAACCCAAACCTAAAAGCAGTGGTCAAGGTGGGGTCTCACAAAGGCAGAGAATCACCTCTCTCAACCTGCTGTCCATGTGTCTTTTGATGCAGCCCAGGATGTCATTGTCTTGGGCCATGTTCAGCTTTTCATCCTTGCGAACCCTCAAGTCCTTCTCCACAGGACTGCTTTCAATGACTTCCTCTCCCACTCTGTACTCATATTTGGGATCACCCTAACCCAGGTGCACCACCTTGCACTTGGGCTTGTTGAAGTTCCTGAGGTTCTTTTGGCCGCACTTCTCAAGTTTTCCAGGCCCTCCTGGATGGCATCCCATCCTTCTGTTGTGTCAATTACACCACTCACCATCATGTCATCTGTAAACTTGTCGAGGGTGCACTCAATCCCACTGTCTGTGTCATTGATGAACACATTCAAAAGCACGACCCCCAGGACAGTGACTTGAAGGACACTACTCATCACCAGGTCTCCACCTAGATATAAAGTCCTTGACTGCAACTGTCTCTGCATCCATCCAGTCAACTGTTTAACTTCTGATATCATTATTTTTTCATATTGTACTTAACAGTGCATATCTAAGGGTGAGCATTTTTACCTTCAGTTCTATTAATTCCAGATTTTCAAACTGACTGAAGAAAAATTACATCATTATGAAAAAGTTAATAAAACAAGAGTGCAGAAAAACACATAAGCAAGTTTAACTGTACTCCAAGAGGAAAATTTAAGAAACCTAAACCTCTGTAATAATAAAGGAAAAAAATTAGTTACCATCAACATTTGTTGATATAATCTGCAGAACAGAAATATCTTGTTAATTGACCACACTCTCAATTTGCCATCTTAGCAGAAAAAAATAAAATATGGTATGTCATTTACTGGGAAACTGTTATCTGTGTAAATAAGCTTTGTTTTTCAATAAGCTGTGTCTTAGAGTTTATATTTTTAAGAACTTTCATTTTTTAGGTAAGGCACTGTGTTATCTTTACATCAGAAGTTATTTAAATATTTTGGTCAAAAACAGTAAGCCTTTATTTGCAGTTTCTCTTTGAGTTTTCTATCAAAATGATGGCTCTACTGTTGTAGTGGTGATTTATGCTATTTCAATGGATTGATTTGAACCAGTATGAATGAAATTAATCTCTGTATGAAAGTTAAGTATATGTTTTGCTAATTTCCTGAAGTCTTATTGTCTGAGCACAGCGGGGCACGAGCGGAAAGGAACTCACCAACCTCTGTGCTGAGCACCACATGGCCCCCCTGAGTTCAAAGTAAGAAGAAAGGAAGAAACCTGCTGGTGAAAATGATGGTTGCTCCCTATAACATTCCTGAATAATGAAAGAAAACACAGATACTGTAGAAAGCTATAGTTTTCTTAACAAGTAAGAAAAAACTAAAGACTACATGGTACCCTAAAGTTCATCTGTACAATTTGATATCTATGTCTGAAATGCTTATTTGTTATTTTCTGTGTAAAAAACCACTGAAAATATTTATTTTTGTGTATCTTATTCTAAATGTTTTCATCAAAAAGAAAGGAACAATATCTGAGAGGACCTTCTCTGTCACGATCTCAGAAACAACAGTACCTACATCAGATGTTCAAAAATGTAAGTGTTCAGTTCCAGATCCTGCATCTTCCTGTCTTTCTGTAATTTATCCCTTCTGGGTCAAAAAAAAAATATAAAAAATTGTAGGGGTTTTTTTCTGTGTTTTTTTTTGTTTTGTTTTGTTTTGTTTTTTGGTGTTTGTTAAAGAAAGGTTATAGAGACCGTAAGAGGGTATAAACAGTGCACTCTGTGAAAACAGTGTGTTTGTGAAGCGTGTCATCAAGTTATATTATCTAATGTAGTTAACTGATCAATAATACCAATATGTAATAAGTAGGGCAATTAGGCATACTAATAATCAGAAAAAGTAGAAGGTTAATATAAAATCCCAAGTAAATCAACATGCCTCATAAGCCGTGTCCTTACATATCTTTAAGTACCGACATTCATAATAATAATAATTATAGTTCTTTAGTAAAAGAAGACATTTATTTCTTTATAGGAAATTATTCAGAATGATAAAATTTTCTGTATCAAATGCATTTATTGACATAAATGTAGAAGGAAATAAGCAGTGCAGTTTTTAAAGACTTGTAGAACATGTTGTCTAAACATGAAATACATAACCTCTTTTTTCATACATTTTTTCACTGGTCACACATAAGGTATGGTGTAAAAATTTTTATTGCTTATATAGAGCTTTTAATGCTTTTCAACATTAGAATCCTCGAGAAAGGTAACCATATTTACTATTCTATGGCTGTAAATATAAGTGAACATAGCAATGAATAGAACTTCCAAGATCACATCCTGAGGAAAAAAAGTTTAACTTTTGAATCAGCTACAAAAATTAATTTGAAATATTTTATTATTGAAATTGGCATTTCTCTTAAACTAAAAATTAAAAGCCAAAAGGAGTTTCTTCTCAAAAGAAAGCAGAGAAGAAAGTTTTAAACTAACCATTTTTACAGATAATTTTTTTGAGCATTGCCTAGACAGAATCCCATATCCTCAGTTCACTTGTTTTCTGCTTTTTTGCCTCAACGCAACTTTGCAAGTATCTGTGAAAACTTGCCTGCAGATCAATACTTTATTAAGCTGTTGAGCCCAAGTAGCTAATAATTGGTATTTTGGGGCAGTGTGTCAGCATTTTCTGTTTAATTTCAAATGTTTTCTATTTTTCCATATTGAGGTGTGCTAAGTGTTTTCTACAGTAACACTGCCAGTGTTATTTTTAACTGTATTATTTTTGCAGCTTGTAGGGAATGAAAGCTGCTTTTGCATCACAAACCCTGTTATTTAACTTCTAGTCATCTTAGCTGAAAAATTGTCTCTCTAACATTATATAGTAATGTAATATATTTTTAATCACTCTTGTAGATGCTGTAGATTATTGTCCCACCTCTCACTGCCAGTTCAGGTCTCCTTCAGGTCCTATGTAACTCTGCCCTTTAGCCCTCTTGGGTTCCCCTGGGGTCGTCACATGGTGCTGGAAATTATTTCAGTAGCCTGCTACAACTTCTGACTTACGAGAAAGTTCCCAGAATAAGACATCTATGTCCTGAAGTGGGGCAGGGAAGGAGAGTTAGATTGCAAGAATTTCTCCCATTCTGTTTAGACCAGACTCTCCTATGATAAATGATGTCTTTGTTTATCAACTCAGTTTTTCTAGCTACTGACTTTGACACCAGGAATTATGATTTGTCCAGGGATCCTAAGTATGCAAGTCTGGGTGACAGATTCCATTAAATAATAGAAGATCTAAAAGACAAAACTTTGGTGCTAACTCAACAGAGATATGGATGAGAGATCTGTTTCCTGAATGGACTTCTGTAAGACTTTTTAGAAATATGATGCTCTGCACTTCAGCACACTGATACTTGCTGGTATGTTTTGAATCACATGTAGATATTCATGTGATTTCTAGAGTAATTAAGATTTTATGTGTAGAACTAAGATCTTATCTTAAACAAGGTGAGGAAAATAAGAGACCTATGCCATCAGTGAAGATTTTTACTGTTGTTCAAAGTGCAGATATAAATTTATATGAAAAAACTTGAAGCATCAGTGAGGTAATGTCTGGAATACTGTTAGTGAGTGGCTGAATTACATTTTGTCCTGGTTATAATAGCCAGGACCGGTTTGTCACTATGTGGGTGTGGCCAGGTTTGTGTATTCTAAACCCTCTATGTCGTTTTCTCATGAACTGCTCACAATGGCCCATTGCCCAGGGCACATCTGACCCCTCAGTATACAGACTGGGTGTTTAGGAACTTCTGTGAGATAAGGAAGTTTTCCTGTCTTCACACCAATGACTCAGAGGTGATAACTCGCCTCTGGGGAGCCATTAGCACCTTCACACCCACCTGAGGGGTCATATCTGCTAATGGGTTATCAAGGATGTCAAAAATATGACATGATTCACCTCACAGAGTAAATCACCCATTGTGAAACTCCCCACCCTGTAGGAGGGACTGGATGTTCCCATCTGAGCCCAAGAACATATAACGCTGGGGTTATGGGACTGGGTTCTCTTGTCCGTTCCAGAGCAGGAGCAGAGCCTTGACTGGACTGTGACCATTTTCCCTGGCAGTTTTCTTCTTTCTTTTTTACTTTGAACTCAGGGGGGCCACGTGCTGCTCAGCACAGGGGTTGGTTTATTATTATCTTTTTATTAAATTGTTTCTCTGACTTGCAATCTCATTCTGATTTGGGTTCATCTCTCCTAATGGTTTACCTTTAAACCAGCACACATTTTTTCCCCCTGAATTTTCCAAAGTTAAGCCATGTGTTATACATAACCATATTAAAATATTTTTAGCATGATTTGTTGCAAAGCTAACACACAAATATATCTGAAGATATTAAGTACTGCCTGCAGACACAAAAATACTTCTTAATAATGAAGTACTGTCATTTAAGAATGGCTGTAGTTATATGGTAATAAACAAGATGTCTGTTTGTTGTTTGGTTGCATTTGTCTTTTGTTGTTGTTTTGGTTTGGTTTTTTTCTTTTCTTTTTTTATTTTTTTATTTTTTTATTTTGTTATCTACCATTTACAGAAATCAAGTAGGGTGCATTGGAAGGTGTTGGCTTTTTTAATTTTTTTTTGTTTGGTTGGTTGGGTTTTTTTGTTTGTTTTTTTGTGTGTTTGTTTGTTTGGTTGGTTTTTTTTAAACTATCTTTACTAGTTGACAGGACCAAAACATATGAAAATAAAAGATGTTACCTCAACATTCATAAATTCAAAGCTAAAAATCCTTTAAGATTTCACACAAATAAAGGCTGATTATAGTGTGAAGAGATACATTCTTACAAGAACATGTTAAGACAAATTATTGTGGGCTTAGCTTCAATATAAATATTTCGGTGCTTCTTTTTATGTCATACAATTTAAATGCCTGTTTTCTAACCTGCTTTGTCTTTCTGCTTGATGAAAAAATGAGACATTTGAAGAACCTTACACTGGATCTCTGTACTGGAAAGAATTTGTGCCATGAAATAGACAAATTTAAGTATTTAAATTAAGCACCACCTTTAACTTATTTTAAGCAAGATAAATTTAGAATAAAAATCAAACTCTCTCAGAGGAAGTTAGATTCTGGATCCTGTAGATCTAATGCACTTGGAGAACAAAAGTGAAAACAAAAAGCACTTGTTATAGAAGATCCATCTTTATCTTTGAAAGAAACTAAAGGAGTTTATAACTTTAGATGTAGTTTTCTTGTTAACTTCAGGGTTTTAAGCTATCTTCTTGACTTATTGAACAGGTGTAAGTTTTCATTGACTTTTTATGTCTAAAACTTTATTGGAAATTTTGGTCATAAATTTTATTAGCTTTGAGAAATTTAAATATCTGTCTATATTCCATAATGCTGATACTGAAGGCAATGCCACTAGTATTTCTGAAGTTAGAAGCAGAATAGGCTGAATTGTTTAATCTCAAAGCATATAATAAAAAAACATATTTATTCTTCATTGATGTAGGAAAATGTGTTATTACCTTTACACAACACTGAACTGTGTAAATATAGCTACTCCACCATATCAAAAGTCTCATCACTATACACCTTTTTTTGTGTTGAAAAAAACATGAAAATTAATGATGTCTTTGTGTAAGATTAATTTTAGGTAAAACTCAAGCAAGTTTTGTCAGCAAAATAGCTGGATTTCTAGTTTCTGCTGTGATCTGGAGTATTTTATGTGGTCACAATCACATTGTCTTTACCTGGGAATTATGAAACTCTTATTGTCTGCCCTTGCTTCTCCTTCCTTTCTTATTTTAGTTCAAAGGGATTTATTTCCACATATTGTACAGGATCTTCTTCCACTTTGTTTTTTTAAATTGCTATTTCTTGACAGGTTCTTCCCCATCTTTGATATTCTGGCTGGGTGTGATGCTGCACTTTAATTTACTATGAAAGTATTAAAAAAGGAAGAAGAATATTATATGGAAATATGCTAAAATGATCAAATATGGCCTCTAACCTGGAAAAGCTGAGAGATTGAAAAGCTGAAGATAGTGTTAAGCTAAAATATTGCTGGGATACATATTTCACTTAGGCTTGCTTGCTGTATGCTGGCCAACCTTGATTAAGTGTCAAGAATATTGAGTAATCTGGATCCTGGAGAGAATGTTTTAACAGGGTAGAACAGCCTTGTGAAGACTGATTTGCCCTTGATGTAAAATTTATTGCATCTATATGCTAATGACCTTATTTCTGCGTTTTCAGCCATAACACAAGTTTATACTCTTGTTGGACTCCACTGACTAAAATCATGTTGTTTCAAATTAGAAGTACCCCAAAAGTGCTTCATGAAGCATTTTGATATGAAAATAATGGCATTGGTAACTTAGAAGATGGCAGTTTTTGTTTTTCCACTGTGTACCACTCCAGTGACATGAAAAATGATGCATCTTGGGAAATGCATCATGCCATTTCTATGATGAAGACACATACCATATAGATCCTTTTGTGGATACTGGTAGCTTAAGAGTAAAGAAAGTAAACTCAAAAGTTAGGAAAGAATGTTGATTCACAACCTAGAGAAAAACTTTTTAAAAGATAACAAACACAATGGCAAGTGATTTTATTCTTGGCCTAGAAAGCATTTTGGGTTTTTTACTGCTGAAGTAGTGGAAGAAATGTGATATATACACTTGTTAGGACAGAAATGTGTTTTAACCAAGCAGAGGAAAAGGTTGTTGTAATACTTGGAACAAATGAGTTATTTTATAAGGATAGATGCTTAGGTATTACAATTTTTTTAAATGTGCTTGTTGAAGGCCATTATAAATTAATGTCATTTTAGTATAAATACCTATAAAAGTACCTTAAGTTAATAGAATATGATATCGTAAGTTAATTTTGGAGGATATGCACCATCTATACTTAATTAACTAATATGCAAATTAGACAATTTAAATATAAAAAGCCTATGAAAGAATTACTTGTTTGACTTCTTGCTCAAGGTGATGTCAGAAGAACTGATATTCATCTTGTATCTGTCTTGCAGAATGGCAAGTGTGAGAATCCTTGCCTTATTTTGGAAATAATTATCATTTTAGCTGTGAAGATAGCTCACATTTTGTTTTTTGTTGGATTTTCCGTATACAGATTTGTTACTTCCTTCATTTTTTGATTTTGGCACAAACCTAAAAAATCACCAGTTTAAATATTAACAATCATGAATTTCATATACATATGAAGCATGTATGTTTTGATAAATTTTGTTTTTTGATAAATTTGGAGTCAAATGATAAGTCTAGGAAATGAAAAATACCACTTGCCTCTCAGCTGAGATGTAATTTTTATCAAACTAACCTATTTTCCTCTTATAAACATAAATTTTCTGTATTACCTGCAACAGCATTTCCAGGTAGTACCTAGCTTCACTTAATAGGTTATTAATAATTAACTTTGAAGCTATGTACCTAGAATTTTGATACTAACTTCTTCCCATAATGTCACAATTCATTTCCACTTCAATCATTACAAAATATTTCAACTCTATACAGAACAGAATAGAATAATCTCAATTTCAAAGGGACTCATAAGGATCTTTGAGATTAAATCCAAAATATTTCCATCAACTTTGGCTTTAACTTCTATATTTCTCAAGGAATTATTTGCCAAATTCAACACTTTGTTAAGCCCTGACTTTGATGATTTTAGATAACTTTTCCATTATTTTATTTCATCATAATATTTTAAAGGCATATTTAACAATGCTTCTTTCTCTGTGTTTGATTTTTGCTAAAGTTAGTAGTTGCCATAATGGAAAATGAGATTTCACAGGTTTTAAAAGGAATGAGTTCTGAAGAGGAAAACTTTATGTCACTGTTTTGATTTTTTTGAAAACTAATCCACAGCATTCAAAATTACTGCACTAAATTATCAGCTGTAGCTAAATCTTGACTCTGGGTATATGTGTGCATGTGTAAATGTGTGAGTGAGTGTACACATACAAAGGAAGGGTTGAGAGGGGAGGAAAAAAAGGGTAAAAGAAAAAAAATTATTTTTGAATTAAGTGTTTTAAACCAAATTCTAAGTGAACTCTTTTCATATGTTACATGCCCTGAAGGACAAATAATCATTGTATTTTAAGATCTCTAAATTACATGGTGAATAGTTAGGCTTAGCTTAAAAAAAAATCCATTTCATTACAGCTATTCTGTTCTAATCTATAATTATTTTGAATTAAGAAATTCAGATATGTTTCTACATTTTAAATATTATCAGCTAATGTCTCTAAAAATGTGGTAATTTGCGTAACAATTATATGCAAAAATCTGCTTTCTTGTTTCTTCCCAGTCAAAAAAGGAAAAATAGAAAAATTACATGAATTGGCACAAAAACCTAAACTAAATCAGTAAACCAGCTTCCAAGTAGTTTTAAACCTGAGAATGGGTTCTCCCTGAAAAATAATAATTAAAAAAATAACCTGTTGAAAATAAAAAATTGAGGACATTTTTTAATGATTGTAAATACTCCAAGAATTTAGGATAAAGAGCAATAATCAGCTTTTTGAAATTCCTTTTTTACTGTGTGTGCTGATTTTGTCTGGAGTAGAGTTTATATTCTTCATCGTAGCTGTCATAAAACTATGTTTTGGATTTGTGCTGAAAATAGAGTTGACAATTCTGCGATGCTTTAGATATTGCTGAGTAGTGCTGACATAGAGTCACGGCACTTTTTCCTTCTTATACTGCCCTGCCACTGAAGAGGCTGGGAGTGCACAAGAAGTTGAGAGGGGCCTCAGCCAGGACAGCTGACTCCAGGTGACCAAAGTGATATCACAGACCACAGAGCATCATGATCAACATTTAAAGCTGGGAGAAGAAGGAAGAGGGAGACATTTGGAGTGATGGCATTTGTCTTCCCAAGTCACCGTTACACATGACAAAGCTCTGCTTTCCTGAAAGTGGCTGAATACCTGCCTGCCCGTGGGAAGCAGTGAATGTTTTGCTTTGCTTGCATGTGTGACTTGTGCTTTACCTTTAAACTGCCTTCATCTCAACCCACAAGTTTTTTTCACTTTTATGTAGCTCTCCTCCATCCCTTTGATGTGAGGTAGGTTATTTACTGGTTGGGGTTGAACCACAACACTATGCCATGAATAGTGATGGTTATGCAACTTCCATCTCTCTGTATTCCTTCTATTCTTATGGAATTTTTAGTCTTTTATGTTTCTCACATTACAAGTTAAATAGGAAAAAAATCAATCTTTTATTTTTAGAAACAGAAAAACAAATAAGACACAAACTATTAATTCATATCACTCGGAGATAAAGCAATGATGAGGCTTCATAAAAACTGTGTCATAGGAAGGTAAAGAAAAATAGAGGCAAAAGTTGAGATCTACCTCAAGGTGTTTTATGACTCAGTGAGCTGATGTGGAATATTTAATAGGAAGTAAAACTATTCAGCATATCACTGAGAGCCAGGAAAGAACTAACTGATTCTTTCTTCAAAGGGAATAAGAGGCTTTCTGTGTCAAATGCAGGAAAAGGTATGTCTCTCTCAATTGTGAAGTTCAAAATAGTCATTCAATGCTTCACACATTTATCATCCTTAGTGAAAATGTATTCTTAAAGTTGATGCTAAGAACATTGTCATCTGAAGGCAGCATAGAAAAATACATAAATATATTAAGAAGAGGTTTTTCCTTTATATCCCTTCTTGCCCTCTCCCCTAATTTAAAGCTAATTGCAGTGTTATTGACCAAGGATTTTCAGAGACACAATTGACCAAAATACTACTTTAGTTATATTTATTCTCCATACTACATCTGGTACCTCAAAACTTTGTTTGATTGAAGCATCTCTGATTTTGTAACATCCTATAAAATTTGGGTTAATTCTGCAAACCTCTGTTCTCAGGGGTGCACCAGATCATGGCTCAGGGACCTACAGATGTTCTTTATGCTTAAGTGTTATCTAACCTTATCCTAGTACACCAAAGATGTCTTCCTTACTTAATATTTTCCCCCTGGTCTCTGGTACTTTGTGCTCCTGACGGCCAGTATGATTAGTAAAGGCTGACGCAAAGGGAACATGCAGTGCCTCAACCTTTTCCATGTAGCCAGGTCCCCCATCTCATTGAGCATCAGGCCCACATTTTCCCTAGTTGTCCTCTTGTCACCAATACACTTAAACCCTTCTTATTGTGACATCCCTGGACAGTGTATTCCATTTGGCCTTTAGCTTTCCTTATTCATCTCTTGAATCTCAAACAGTGTTTCTGTATTCCTCATAAATGACCTGTCCTTGTTTCCACACGATGTATACTTCCTTTTTGTGTTTAATTTTGACTGGGAACTCCTTGTTCATTGAAACAGGTCTTCTGTCATTTCTTTACTGACTTCATATTTGTTGGGCTTAACCACTCTTAAGCACAGAGTGAGTGATCCTTGAATATTAATTAGCCTTCTTGGGCCTTTCTTCCCTCCAGGATCTTGTCTCATAGGACTCTTCCAAGACCTTTGAAGAGGACAAAATTGTCATCAATTGTCTCCAGGAAGCTCCTGGATTGCTTATGCCCTGCTGTGTTGTCTCTCCAAAAGATATTGGAGTGGTTGATTTCCTCCATGAGGACATGGCCTGTGAATGCAAGGCAGAGGGAATGATGTACTCATTCTTCCTGGTCAGATGGCCTATAGCAAGCACTCACTATAACATCAACTTATGTGTCAACACCTAAGATAAAATACAGGCTTCTTTATGTTATTCTCTCATGATATATAAATCTTCCAAGGAGTTTACAGGTGTTTGTACATATGCCTGTTAAATACTTTAAGGGTTCTACAAGTAGACAAATAAACCCCAACAAACCGAATGGTAAAATATAGACAATAAGTCATCTCATTGCAGAAAAATGAAGAGTAAATACCAAATTCTTCATTGCACAATACAATATCAGGACTCTGATATGGTAGAGCAGTAAAACCACTAAATTTTCAGACCACACTCTTCCAATAAACACATTATTGTAATTGATTATTCATTTAGGGCCATGATAGTCCAATATTCCGCAGACTAGCTGACAAGGCATTTAGAGAGTCAGTGTAAAACTTCCAGTCTAGTGAAACATGGCGGTAGGACATTCATGTTGACATTGAGAGGAGATGCAAAACCTGATTCTTTAAGCATTAAGTTGGAAGGTGGCAAAAACATTACCATTCTTTTATCTCGACAAATATTTGTTATAGAAAAAAGTCATTAAAAAAGAGAAAGTGTCTTTTCCTACATAAATTGTATACCAAGCTAGCTATGTATGATAGTTTTTGTGAAGCTTTCATTAAACAGCAGTAGTTTTAAAATATAATTGCCCATTATAAATTTGGTAACTAAATAAATAATACAGGATTATTGATACTTGATAAAACTTGATATTAAAGTTTTTGTTATTCATCCTAATAAGGGAGTCAAAATATCCTTTGTATCTTCATCAGTGTCTCTGTGATCAACAGTTCTGATTTTGGAGCCTTTGGTTATGTATATGTTGTTAAAGACCAGAGTCTAAAGCTTGACACAATGATCAAGCTCTCCCTAAACTGAATTGGCCTTATCTTTTTGTTCAAGGTGTTTGCAGTCTAATGGTACTTCCCTATCTCCTAGATGTTTATGCTATTTCATCACCACTGTATGTCTGCAATTAAAAAGAAAAAAAAAAAAAAAAAAAAAAAAAAAAATGCTGTTTCCCTTAGCAGTGGGAAATTGGAATTATATGCTACCAGCCCTGGGATGCACGTGAAAGAACATTGCAAGACTGAGAATGCAAATATTGTTTTCTGAAGGTGCATCAGAACCAATGCAGAGTTTTCAGCATACCAAAAATGGCATAATGTCCAACTCACTGCGTTTGCAACTTGATATGTTGAGATAGTATCTTAAGCAATGTAAGTTGGAGCATTCCCAAACAGACTTATGCAGTGAGCTGGCAACAAGTAGTGTGAACTTAAGACATCAAGCTTGTTTCATGACTCTTATTCAACAGCACAAATGTGACTGGTACAATCCCAGGAGTAGAGCTGGACAAGAGCAGTGAATATACCAAACGTTATTATACTTTCTATCCAACTTGCTTCTGGACCAGAATTAGTCTCAAGTTTTAATTTACACATAAATAATTCCTTCTAGGCAGGTGGGCACAACATTGCTATCATCTTCGAGATTGAGTACTGCCTTTCTTTTGGAAGATGCTGAACTTGAACTTGTTTTTAACTAGTCATTCTACCTTGTTTGTCAAAGCCTATAATGTGTTTACTCCTTCCTGAAGTGATTTGAAAAATATAAGAAATAACTATTTATCCATATGCTGACAGGCTGAGTATTTTTATCTGAAGGTTTCACAAAATCTTATAAGCCAAAATGGTACTTAAACATCTAAATCTGAAATTACTATTGATGACTAATTTAATGTGCTTAAACAGATATGGGCATATATAACCAATGATGGACAGAAATGTGGAAGATAGTGCATATACTGCAAAATAGCTCCAGACTATTTATTAAGTATATAACTCAGTCCAATACTAGAGATTCTATTGTTTGTTTGCTTTACAGGTGGTGGGTTTTTTTTGTTATTAGGGGGTTTGGGTAGGTTTTTTTGGGGAGGGAGATTTGTGTGTTTGTGCAGGGACAGTTATTTTCTATTTTAAAACATTAATGTCATATTTGAGTGACTTACGTGGTGTTTCACCGTTATCAAATATAATGGACCAAATTCATTAGGGACTGTTAGGAACTTAGCTATTCTGAAAATGAGTGCTGCTTGGTGAATTTTCTGAATATAAAAATCTAAGATGGAACTTTACAGACTGAGATTCAGTCTATCCAATAATCCCCTACCTCCCACATCTAGAGTTTCTAGCTAGATACCTTTAAAGGTCTAAGATCACAGGAAAAATCATTGGTCACAAGTTCATATGAAAATCTTGTCAGTATTATTTTTAGTAGAAGAATAGTGCAGGGAAGGAAATGTGATAAATTTTAAATGATTTTTCAAATATTGCAAATTCTCTCATGTAGAACTAAACACAGAACAAAAACCAGATAATTAAAGAATCTACATGTGCAGTAGGAAGGGATCTTATTTTATGCCATGGCAATTACTATTTACTCTGCTATACATTGGGGGAAAAAAAAATGAAAAGAAGTCAGTAAAGTTGATTTTTATCTCTTCAGCCTCATCTGGAAAAAGGCAAAATGATATTATAGACTAAGTCTTTCTAACCTAACTTTATGCAAGTGCAGGCAATTAAATTATGACAATATTTTCCTAAATCTGTATTCCCCATGCAGGGACTTAGATAATTCCAAAATTCATTTCACACATAAGATGGATTTGTCTAGTCACTAGCAAATATTTGGAAAACAATTTTGTTGTAATTTGCACTGTTCATGAGAAAAAATTCTGTCACAAAGTGTATTTAAATATATATTTAAATAAAAATTATAAAAAGTAACTATGGTTGTAGTTTCAACTACCTAGACAGATATCTTGAGACCTGAAAAAGTTGAGTACTGTATTATTTTCTTCTGATAGGTTTCTTTTACTATGATCAATCTACTTTACATCCCTGTTGAATTCTGACTTCTTGTAGAGGTCATAGTTTCTTATTCCTTGATAGTTCTACTATGGATGTGAAATCTTAATGTATTTCTACTGTTTACTGAGTTTGCCTTATCTCAAGAAACATGTACATATTTTATGAACTCTCAGGTGGGTTACAATGTAAAGAAATTAAAAGAATATATGTGATATCTGTAGAGTCAGCTGGCACAAAAATGACGGCAAAACATTTAAAAGGCCTTGTTCGGTTTTGACTATGAAGTTGGGGAGTTTATAACCTGAAAAGTTAGAGTCCTGACTGATGATAAAGGTATTTTTTCCCAAAGGTACAGATTAAAAATACTACAATCAAACAGAAAAATATTGTACTGTGAATGTTACACTTCTATACTCTAATGTAAAACTTACTTAAATATATTTTTAATTGACAGATGCAGACAAAATCAGATCTCTACTAGTTTCCAAACATTACACATCTATACCTATTTCAGAACAGATCAATGTTGCCTAAATTACTTTCTTTTTTTTTTTCAAGAAATGTTGGATGCTAATTTGTCTGAAAATTAGTCAACAGCAAGAGTATGAAGTTACTGCCCTCTAAGTAGGGGTTTTAAATTATTATTTCCCCTATACAACCTTTCAAAAGTACCACAAGCCCAGTTTTTATTCATTTGACATTGTCAATAGCAACTGACACACTTTACTATTTTGGTAAGCTTTAATGGTCAATTTTAAAGGTGGTTTTATATCTTATTTAATAATGCAAATTTTAAATAGATCCAGTTGATTCTTCCAAGAGACCACTTTGTCAACACTCAGCTCTGAGACCTGCTTTTAACTCAAACCACAAGATGAGAACCAAGAACCTGTGCATGACTGACATCCACAACTGCATCAGATGGTTTCTGTGGAGGCCCTAGATTTACATTAGGGCACCTGTGTGCAATTAGATGGGTAGTGGTAATGGCACTCATAAAAACAGACTGCCTGAGGAGTCTGTGTGGAAAAGAGTGGATTATGGGAAATGGTATGTTTATGACCTCTTCTTGGTTCTTTGGTTCCTTAAGTACTAGGAAAACTGCATATAGGAAAGCTAAAGACTCATAAGGACATGAGTGTTCTGTAAAAATTATGACCACCACAGTATTTCTGGTAGGGTTAGACATAAAAACTAGTTTGCTTCTAGATTTATGTTCAGGGTGGTAAACTACTAGAGACAGTTACTGTGAGCATCTAGAGTTTCAATGGATAACTTTATATTATCCAATAAAATAGGCTCATTCTCCAGTGATAAGGACTACTGGCACGTCACAGCTCCAGAATAAAGTGACTTTTTTTCTTTTGCCTGCTGGGAACCATCAGTGGCCAAAACATTACCTGGAAGAATGCTAGTTCACACAAGCCAAAACAATGCCAGGGGCAAGAGCTCACTGTTAAAGGCTGGAGCAAATGTCCAGGGTTTAAACCCATGTCCCAGTTCTATTTATTTTACTGATAATAACTTAGCCACTAGGTTCAAACCTGAAGAGTTTATGAGTTTTGGTAAATCAGAGGTGACTTCAACTGATAGTTCTTATTTATTAAAACAATAGCAAAAAATTGTATTATACCTGAGCACAACTTATGGGAAATAAATTGCAAAAGAATGGAAGAAAGGTAATATTTTACAATCTCTAAGTGTTTTCATATGGTTTTGGTTTTGGGGTCTTTTTGTTCCTTTTTTTTTTTTTTTTTCTTTCCCTTAGTTTCTTTATAACAGAATCTGAGTTTCTTTTTATTTTTTTTAATGAATCAGGAATTTATTCCCCTAAACGAAGGCTAGTCAACTTTTATTTCAAATGTAACAGTCATTCTTTGATGAAAACTAGTCACATTTTCTTTGCAATGTGTCATTATTATTAGATGAAGCATATGAAGAAACTTCATCTTAAGCAAAAACTTTGAGTACTGTATTCAGATCTGGGGTCCCCGGCACAGAAAGGTCATCAACCTGTTGGAGAGAGTCCAAAGAAGGGCCACCAAGATGATTAGGGGAATGGAGCATCTCTTCTGTGAGAAATTCTGTGAGAAATAGGTTTGTTCAGCCTAGAAAAGAGAAAGTTTTAAGATGACCTAATTGCACCTAAAGGGAACATGCAAGAGAGATGGAAAGAGACTATTTACGAGGGTACGTAGTGACACGACAAGGGGATATGGCTTTAATCTAAAAAAATGATAGATTTAGATTAGGTATTGGGAAGAAATTCTTCACTGCAAGGCTGGTGATGCACTGGAACAGACTGCCTAAAGAAATTGTGGCACTTAACGCTGGATTGTGACTCTGAGACACCCGGTCTAATGACAGATGCCACTGCCCGTAGTAGGGGAGTTAAAAGTATATGATCTTTAAGGACCATTCTAACCCAAACCAGCATAAGATTCCATGACTCTATAATAAACATCAAATACATAATTTCAGGGACATTTACTTCATTTAAAAAAAAATTGGATTGTACAGCATATATAACAAGGATTAACACATCTGCATGGCAACATGGCTGTGATGAGATTAAAACTTCATCATAGTATGCTGCCTTCTTTCTATCATGTGTAATAATGAAAAAAAAAAAAAAGATATATTTTTCAGTTTCTTCCTCAGTTTTCTACTTTCCCTAAATAAATATCCTGATATTTCAAAGAAAGAAAATGTAAAAGAAAATAGTCCCACAAAAATTAAAATTTTTCATGGGGACTTGAATGATGGAACTGACCATACTCTTATTGTCTAAGATTTTGCAAGTCTTTATTTTTAGGACTTGCTGTAAAATTTGGTCAAACCTTTAAGCTCTTTCTTCTTATGCAGTTTTCAGCTGTTTGTCTTTCACTATTTTCAGCTGTTTGGGTTTGTGCTTGTACAGGCAGAAAAGGATAGATTTCAGAACGAGTCTAGAGAAAAAATATATTGCTTGTTTTGTGTTAATCATACAGCCATTTGGCAGAAAGCTGTAGCTCGTCCATACCTTGGAGAAGCAATTTTAAATTTGGCAGCATGCTTGCCTTACTATTGGGAATACCCCCTATTGCCATCTCTTAGAAACCTCTATGGAACTCAGCTAATCTGTAAAATTCAGGAAACTACAGATTGTGTGCTCAGGAGGAGCTCAGTCTGTATTACTAAGCTAACCTGCATTTTAATAAGGAATAAAGTCTGGACTTTTCCAGGGAATAGAAAAAAGTTGCTGAAAATTATGAAAGCTATAGATGCAAGCAATAAACAGACATACAGCTGTTAAGAAGATAAAGCACTCGGCTTCTCACATTGTTGGCTTAAGTCAGTGAGTAATTCTGCCTGTACCTGCTAAGGTTGTTAGCAGGCTCCTGCACCTATCAGAGACATGCCTGTAAGTCTGAGTTCTGTGCCCACCGTGTAAAGGTGACTGAGGTTTTTGTATCCTTGATCCAATGCATGTGGACGAATCTTGTTTTTACTCAGGAAACAAGGGGGAAAGTCTGCAGTGGGCTCTTTATGTTTCAGATCCCACCTTGCTCGGCTTCCAGAATGAAGTAAACTTTTTGTATGTGTGTATTTACAGATTCGCAAGAGTAATGTATCTCAACACTCTTAAAAATCATAAAGAAATTATGTTAGTTCTAGTGTGTAGAGGGGAAAACTTGATAATTATATTGATAAAGGTTATCATAAATGAGAGTAAATTATATCCCTCCATTCAGTGTTTTAGGTATCTGAAGCTAGAACGAATTTAAATATTTCAGGGTGATGAATCATTGCGTAAGAACCTAAATGTTTGGCAAAGTTGCAATTCATAGGAAAAGAAATTATAATTAGTGATTCAAAGGATAAAGGAGATATGTTCTCACACATATGACATTGCTTCGTATAAACCGCAACTTTCTGACTTTTTCAATATAGAATACGACAACAAGAGTTTATGATTTAGAAATAAACTCTTGTACAGTAATTATTTATTATAAAAGATTATATTACTTGGCATTTTATGTCATCTTTTGCATATATATTAGTCACTTATTTATGGCACTTGAACTGTGCAATGCATATTGGTCGACGTGTTTTTGTAGAGTAGAACATTAATGTAGTGAAATAAGGACCAAATTTTTAAAAAGAAAAGCAGAAAACATTATTTTTGAGATTATAAAAATATTACAAATTAAATACTGATATGAAGTTCGTTTGAAGTACCTTAATGTCTGAATCTCTGACCACTGAAATGGTGGAGAAAATCACATGAAAGCAGATCTTCAGATGTTTTCTACTTCACCAGTGGAACTTGTAAGCCAAAATCCCTGAAGAACAGCTTATATAAAAATATTCTGGCACTATCAACTGGAGCTTCCTGAAAATGGAAGAAAATTAATCTAGGTGTTTAAGCACCTCAGAAAGATTTAAACAGAATGTGACACCAGAAGTTAAAAAGGTTAGAGACATCTCAGTTCTGACTCAGCTGGCTCACTGATACCTAAAAGAAAGACACTTTAGAGGATTACATTGTGGTATTCAGAAATAGAATGAGACATGAATTGCATCTATATTTCATAAAAACAAAAAGACAGACCACAGATTACTCTCATTCTGAAAATATATCACCTTCAGCAGTTGTATGAACTTTATTCAGGTTCTTAACAGAGGAAAGGTTCAGTAACCAGGAATGTTCAGCTCATTGACTTATAATTAGATGCAACTTTCATAGTAATTTATTGCTTTAAGGAGCATATTTTATTCTTAGTCCACAATTCCTTGAAATATTCTCGCAGTAAATCTCATTTTTTCCTGCACTGTTTAAAAAAAAAAAAAAAGAAAAGAAAAGGAATGCTCCATTTTTTTCCAATTATTTTCGAAGAAAAAAAAATAAAAAGGAAGAAATGAAATCCCTGTTTCCATAAACTCTTCTTAAAGTAATTGAAACTTTGGAATGGAGAGTAAAAAGGTGTCTGAACTTTAGATGACAATAATAATGAAGGATGTATTCCTTGCATGGTCAGGTCAGCTCAAGCATTTTAAATACAACTTTTGAATTCACTTGACTGATTTTTACTAAACTTTGGGAACATTTTAGCAGTTTTATATCAAGTCTGGTTAAGAAATGCTGATTGGTGACATCTCTCAAGAGTGGAGGTGTGTCCAGATTATCTGGCCACAGGACTAATCCTTTTAAATAGTGTCTCTTTATGAACCCATTTAATTTAGACAAGAAGATCGGAGCAATATTAACACACACCAAGTTGTAGTAGGAAGGTGTGAACTGTAATCTAGGAGGGAGGTAGCAAATCTAATAGCTTCATCTAGATGTGCAGCAGTGTCTGGAATGAACATCTATTTCCTTATCCAAAAATAAGCTCTATCAACAAAAATTTTGTCTTCATTTGAAGTTATATTTCTATAATAGCACTACTGGGGGTGAGGACAGTGAACCACCACAGAAAGTCATAGCCATAATCAAAGTAGGAATGTTGACATAAAAGATGTGAATTCATGAAGCCTTGGTCATACCAGGACTAGGCAGATTTCTTAAGACAATGGTGTAAGACTGATACTAACAGAGCAATTCAGGTGTTAGTATTTTTCAAATGCTCTGACACCATAGTAAAGAAGACATGTTTGAGGCTGAGGTGGGAACTGGATGATGCAGAGATTATGTGGAGTAAAACGAAGCACATCTGAATATTTCATCCACATAGTGAATAATAATATAACTATATATATTTCATTATTTCTTAAAAAAAAATAAAAAAGTAATATTTTCTTCAAAGCAAATTTTATATTGCCCCAGTACCATTTCACAGAATTTGTTTACAGAGATTTAGTGCCAGTTCAAACAAAAAAAACAAGAGCTGACATGATTATGCTGACTTTTTACTACATTCTATCAATAGTATTCAGAATGTTAAATCCATTCACTGTAGCTGTTCTTAAAGGTATTTTTCAATTTTTTTTCCTAAGATTGTTACATTATGCAGCCAATACAAATGTGAATTTAGCAAACATGAAATTTGCTGTGTTACTCCATAGCCATAGATTTTCAGTAGAACTGTGAATTGTATTGGAGTTCATTTTACAACATTCATGGTCTATCAATCTGCTGAAGGAAGGGAGCAAAAATTATTTCATGCCTCTTTACAAGTATCAGTGTACTTAATCTAGCCATCTTTTCCCTAAACCTCTATATTTATTCCTGTGTTCCTGTTTTTCTTTCAAGAAACATGAGTGCTAACATCCTCTCTAGTGCAGCATAGATGCCAGTGCTCGTGGATGCTATCATTGACAGATGCATAAGTGTTTAGAGCAGTAATAAGTCATGCTGTTTAGAGTTTTGCTGAATTCTTGATCCCATTTCAGCTTCTTCCAGAAATTAATTTAGCCTGTGTTATCTGTTCTAAATTTACTGCACCTCTGCATCATAACAGCAGCATATAAAGACAGTATGGACAGCAAATAACCTGCATATGGGCTTGGCCACTTTACAGGTGAACACCTTTAAGGAAGCACACTTGTGTTCCAGAGTGCTGGATTTGCCTAATTACTACGTTTCTGTGTAGTAATTAGATTGCTGTAAACTTTCTCTTTAGGATAAGACACTTTGCAGGTGGGTAAAGGTGGCATAAAACTTCTCTGGTAGACCATTTTCCAAGGGGTGAATGTAGCAGAAACTTGCAAAGGAAGAAAGGTGATTCTGGAGAACTGCTTACAGATAACATGACGGGTTTGGGCAGAGTAGGCCAGTGACTCACAGGGGTTTTCCAGCTCTCAGGAACCCCACAATGCAGACCTAAGTGGGTAGTGCAGATGCTTTAGGACTGTGCAAAGAGTCTGTCCCCTTGAAAATCAGGGCCATGAGAAAGGAGAAAGTACCTAAAGCTGCCTCATCCTGTTGTTGGGACCATGTCTGCTCAGAAGAGTATCTAAACACATACTATATGACTATTTATGCTTGTCCTAACTGAAAAATACTCTTCCTCTTGATATCCTCTCTATGTGAGTGTACAACAGACAGGATAGTACACTGAGGAGGGGAAAGAGCATAACCTAGAGGTAACTTGGCAACAGTGGAGACAGATGGCTGATCTGAAAGCATCTGAGGTTTTCTCCCAAAGTACCTCCCAAAATAGAGTTGGTTGTAAATTAGAATTGCCCTTTATAAACAAGGTGTATTGTTCTAAAGTCTGGCCATCTGATTACAGATGCAGATGGTCTGTTACTGTGGGGATTTAGAGGTGTAAAGGGATACACGACAGATAAGTGCCCCAGGCTCATGTCTTGATGGCCTAAGGTTACACCAGCTAGATTCAGTTTGTAATTCTATTTGAACAAGTGGTTTTTTTTAAGACTACTAACAAAGGTATCAATACTGTTGGTTTTGAATGTGCAAGTTATGGACACTGTTTCATAAATAGAAGCAGACCAAGAACTATTTTTATATGGATCTGAGATATTCTGAAAAATCATGTTTACTGTAGGTCCAGTGTATTTAAATATTTGTATTCTGTTGGTATAATAATCTAGATATTTATAAGCTTCTTCTCACATATGTGTACATGTTTATAGAAGTTTACATATACATAGAGATACACAGATACACACACACAGAGGTTTATAAATACATATACACTCCCATATATAAAAAGCATATGCACATGTATGTACATTGGCAAATGAGGACTTCCTGCTCCAGGCAGAACCGCTGTATGCTATTGTTAGAGCGCTACAAAGTAAACTGACCAAAGAGCTTGCCATTAAAACAAAATGGGTTATAATCCAGACTTAATACAGTGATGCTCATTAATATATATTATTAATGTATGTTTAGTTATGACACAAAAGAACTAGATTTTAATCCATCAATATATGAAATGCTCTTAAATATGCTCTATGTTTATGAAGCAATACAATTATCCTTGCGTTGAAGACTTGGATTTTTAATGCAAATAGTAAGTGTTTTAACACAGTATCAGAATCTTTACAAGTCCTTCTGAGCTGTGAACCTCTGGGTTAATAGTAACTGTAGCTCTTATAACCTGGCTTAACAGATGGGGGGAAAAAAAAAAGAAAAATTGTTCCACTAAAATATTTAAGATACCGAAAACAGTCTTTAAATATCTCTCCATTAATTTATGAGTCACATACAGAATATATAGTGCATTTCAAAACATTTCTTATTCTGTCCTAATCCCAAAATTCAGGGTGAATAAGATTAAATAAAATCATTTTTTGCCCATAGATAAGTTTTTTATACGCACATTATACACACACTTTTTTTTTTTTTTTATTGTAGAGTGAAATAGCAGCTATTTAAATGTCCAGTCCTGGGCAAGAAGTCAATATTGGTACATTACAATGCAATATGTAGTAAATTACCTCAGTTGTTGTGGCGTTATGAGCTCAGGTGAGTCACTTCATCATTACTACTTGATTTCCTGCTAAACTCTTGTTTCTCTTGTCTATTTAATATTAAATAAAATTTAAAAAAAATTTGAAGGTCAAAGATCATGTCCTGTAACTTTTTGTATTTCATGGTCAAAAATACAATATAGCAAAAAGACTGCTATCATGGAGAAGAATAAATAAATTGTAATCTTATTTCTGAAAATATTTCTTCATATCTGTAAAACAGCCTCTGTTTTTCATCTCATGTTAAAAATTTAGTTATACTGATATTGTTAAGATTGGGTGAGAGGGGACATTGAAAGCCTGTTTACTTTTCCATATTTATTTTGTAACTGTTCATACTTCTATTTTGGATTTATTTTAAGGTAGTAGGAATTATTTTCAAAAAGGAAACTAACAACCTCTGGACATTATTAATGTGTAACATTCCAGAAAATTTTCCTAAAATATTTCTAAGATAGTTCTTTGATAGTGTAATAATCCTTTTAATTATTTTCTTATTTAGCTTGATTACCTTTAAGGAAAAAAAAAATCAAGCAGACAAGTACTTGGACAGAATACATTATTGAAATTAATGTCTAAGCAGCATGAGAAAAAGAACAAGCATATTGGGCATCTCAAAAGTATAAAAAATATTCTTTAGTATCTTCTTAGCCACTAAAAGAATGTCTTTGCATCTCTATATGTACTTTTGAAACCCTTTAGGATGAATTATTCTTTATAACAAGGACAGAACAAGACAAGGTTTGCAATTATGTTTTGCATGCCCAAAATACTGTCTAATCTTGGTAATTTCACATGACTAATGGAAGATGGTACAACTCCTTACAAATTTTATCCTTCCAATGTCCTTAGTTCATTGTAGGTAAAACAGAATGCCATATTACAACAGGTTGTTATTTTAGCCTAGTGAGCATATATGCAGTTTAGGTGTTATAATAAGTTTCAGTTTTCCCATGAACAGTTTGGAAGTTTAATACAATCTCAAAGGTAAAATTCTGATGCCAGACAGTAAAGACTTTCTTTTAATTAAAATTACCAGAAAGAGGAAAAATTTTATATAAGTAGTGCCATTTTCAATTGAGATCCAATGCTACTCTTAGTGTCATATGTTGAATTTCTGGTCAGCAAAGATGAATGTACCTTTTATTCATAGAAATATAAGGGGACCTAAAGGAACCAGCACAATGTCTTTCACAACTGGAGCCGGTATGGAAATGCTAAGACTGTGTTTAATTCTCATTCTGTTGCAGACTAAATGCAATATCCCTGATCCTGCACTACTGAAAGCTATGACAAAACTTTCATGGGCTTAACTGAGGATTGGACAAGTCCCTGAATCACTTATGCACTCATTAAATATAATTTTCTATACCTATGGGTAAATTAAAAAAAAAAAAAAAAAAAAAAAAAAAAAAAAAAAAAAAAACTCAAAA
>VXAU01000761.1:72251-109980 GCA_013399695.1 Formicarius rufipectus
AAAAAGGCAACAGAACTCAAACCCAAACTGTTTCAGCAGAATTCTCCATACTAATGGAAGAAGGTTGGAACTGTTTAAACTTCCTTGAATGTGAGAGGGTTAGCTCCCAAAGTTTCTTACAGGTCAAAGGGTGACTCAAATTTTCCCACAAATACAGTTTAGCACTTCATGAAAACATCCCTCATCTGAAATTAACCTTGTGATTTGGTACTGAACAAAACTGGTTTTATAGTCTGTTATACATTTATGCTAGATGCAATATTTGTATCTGTATATAGTGGTCCAATATGTAGAAGTCAATAATAGAATTTAAAATTTATTTTTAAGACTGGGCACTGAACCAGAGATTCTTACAGTGGTTACAAAGTTCTACTTTATTAAACCACCACAATCTGGTTTAGGTTTGTGAGAAAAGTACTTGGGAGTATTGAAGGAGTGGTACCTTATTTGTTTTAAGTGTTATGAAAGTTTTTTCCCTAACACTCAACCCATAACTAATGCCACAACCAGAAAATATATTACTTGTGAACAGACAGATGGTGCTTAATGTCATCTGATATGTTGTTAATAGTAACAGTCAGTCTCTTAATTTTATTCTTTTTATTAACTGTACATATATTTCCATTATCTATACGTTAGAAAATCTGTTGCTAACACATGTTCAGAAGGCGGATTTATTATCTGCACTAGCTTGCTTATATTCCGTTAGAGCTATTAGGCCTAAATTTGCCACAGCCTACAGGTGTACGCTGAATCCCAAGCTCCCCTTTCCAGACGTAATTTTAAAACATTGCTTTAAAAGCCCTGGGAGGCCCCTGAGCTATTCTAGCTTGGCTTAATTCTTTTTTTTTCTGTATAGCACATTTTGTATGAATGTGCCCCAGAGCAGTAAACAATATCTATCAATAAAATCCCCTGAAATTTGTCCTTCTATTCACCCTTTGACTTTTTTGTTTTTGTTTTGGTTTGTTTGTTTTTAATTTTACTATTATTTTTTAAATTACTTAAATGGTGAATGCACATTTGTGTTGCCTTACAGTTGGCTGCAGTCGATCTTGGTAATCACTTACTGGTGTAATAGCTCTTTAATTGTACAACATATACAGAATTGGAACAATGTATTCATAAATGGGCTCTGGTTTTCATTTAATACTTGAATGCCTCTGAAAGAAGGAGGCTGATATTACTCGATAGAGTCAAGTAAAATTCAAGATTCTTCATTGCTGTCTTAGTGCTGTGTTGCAACCTGGACAAACAGAAGTCCTGCAGTCCTTGTCCTGAATATGATCAGCCGTTACCAGATGTCTGAAAAGCCACATGGTGACTTTACGGTACAGACAAACATCTATGACAGGGGAGAGACCACAACTGCATCATCAGTCATCCATTTCAAGCAAATGAATATTCTGCTCATGGTGGCTTCATTTTGCAGTTATAATCACACTATTGAAAACTTTTCTGTGTTAAGCAAAGATTAAATGCAGAAAGCTTGTCATTCTGTGGGGCATGTGTGAGTCTAAAGCATAATTACTTTCTGTATTGTTTATTTGCAAGCCTGGGCTCTGTCTAGGCCATAGGGTTGAGCTCTGATTCCTTCTAGAAGGCAGACTGTCACCATATTCACTGACTTAATATGCATTCAGGTGCTCAGTCTTGCATTCTGCTAGGTCAATAAAAAAAATTTGACTCTCATGCAGCAGTGTGTCAAGTTTGTATTTTTATAAGCATACTGCAAACACTTTAAGCCAAGCTACAAATGAAAAAAAAAAAAAGCAGTCAGGTAAAAATTTTATGGGTATATGAATATCTGTATTACTAAATGAAAGAAGGGGAAAGAGAAATATTGAGCATCAAATCTACAAGATTATACGGATTCCAGGACATTTAAAAGGGATATATCATGGGTACATGCACACAGTTGTTAAACCCACAATGTTGAAGTGTTAGGAAAGCACATCCCATCATTTAGTTTGTGGCACCCACCTCTCTGCAACAGTGCTTGACCACAATTTTGTTGTTCACATGAGCTAAGGACTGTTTGCAATAGGCAATGCATTGTGGCAAGCCTGTTTGGGAGAGTGAGAGAGATAGGTTTGTGTCTATAAGCTATGCCATAATACTCAGGCTTAGGGCCAAAAACCCGTCTATGGCACATAATCATGCAGTACATGAAGTACTATTGTTCACTCTGCTTAATTGTTATTTTGTTCCATATCTCAGGCTTGCTTTGTCCAATTGGATTTTTCCACGACAAATCTCATCTATTGAGTCAATGTGAGTTTATAACACATATTTTCCAGATAACTTCAGGGCCAGGGATTAATTCTGGCCTGCCTCTATATATCAGCTTAAACAGAACTAAAATATAATAGTTGTAAGCCCTTTCTGAAGTCTACTTCAGGCTTCGTATTATAGGTACAACTGGAGAAATTTGGAGATATGGCATCATCTGTCTTCTGACATGTTTATACAAGGTTTTGCCAGAATTCCTTCTGTTAATGGAATGCTCAATAAACACTTATTTTGTTACTTACTTGTGACAAGAGGATTAAAAAGGTAGACAAGAATAACACAAACCCATCCCTGTTGTCCTTTCACAGCAGTGAGCTTTGATAGATTTATCCCACATTCGCTAAGCCATTTACCCCGAGACAGTTCAAGGGAAATTCAATAAAGAAATTGCTCCTCAGCTGTCCAACATCCACCATACCAGATTCAGTAGTCTTAACACAATATTGTTTTCTGTTTGTTGCTTAAGGCATCAAAAAATACATTGCCAAAACAGCACAAGATTTCCTATTAAATGACACACTTTAAGTTGTTAATTTTTTATTTTTTTATTTTTTTAATTTGAAAGCTGTGTACATCAGACATAAGAAAATCATTACTTTGAGATTTATTCTGACCTCATGACATGGCATCTTTACAGGACTTAATCTACATAAACTTAAAAAAATTATTGCCATACCTAGATTCAAATAAGCTATAGAGACTGAATTCACAGCCTGCTGGATACATACATCAGACAAAAATAAGCAACCAGCCAATGAACTAAACCAACCAAAGAAAACAGGAAGGCATCTGCAGTAACCATCTAAAAGTCTTCCTTGTTCTACTGCTAAACTCAGCCCAGGATAGCAGCAGACTCTCTTTTTTTTTCCACTTTGCAGATTCAGAAAACAGGCAGGATGCTTTAAGTTCCATGGTCTGGATATATGTTTCTCTTTAAAGTATGGTTTCAGGTCCATTCATAAATGCAAAATTCACTGCTCTACTTTAAAAAGAGAGAAATTAAAATTTGAATTTTATTTGTACTTGGTGAAATTTCACGCATCTAAAATAGATGCAACATATAATACTTCCTTGTCTGCGAGGACTGTAATCCTGTAACCTATGACACAATATACCCAGAGCTAGTAAAGGCTATAGGCTTTGCAATGAGCTTGCAAGGTCGTAGAACTGCAGCTTGTCAGGATTGCTTTTTCTAAACTTTTCTTGACCTGCCTACAGCTTTGTTTTATTTGATTTTGGTGTAAGAGCAATTTTTCTCCTCATGAAGTGGCTATGGCTAACGGTTTGCTTATCATTACACAGTCCAATCACAGTTTTATAGAGATAGTAGTGACAAGATGTTTATGGATCTAAGATAATGATGTAGAAAAACGCAGACCTGGTCTGATAGCAGAAGCTTTGAGAAGTGAGAATGCACCACAGAAAAACCCATGATGATAAAGGCTAGAATAAAGGATAGCACTGGAGGCCTGATAACTGTAAATAGCTCACCCATCAGCAGTTACAGAACTGCATCCCTGGATCCAGACAAGCTTGGTTTTAGGGGTAACAAAGAAAAAAGGATGAGCATCTAACATACTTAAAAGACATCACAGATATTATATTCAGATATTATATGCAGTTGTAGACCACTGAAGGAAGAGAAAGTTGTAAAATCATTTCAGCAAACAGATTAAAATTATTCTTAGTGAGTCCTAGAGAGATGAAAAAGAGAACCTCAACATTAACACCAACAATATTCTTCCTTGTGAAAGATTTCCACTGCTGACAATTCAACCTACCCCAACAACAGAACAGACCTGATCCTAGGACTCAGAGGAGCAGGGGAAGGGATAACACCAGAAAAAGCATGAAAACTAAATATGTCTATAACTGTTTTAACTGTATAATTGCTATCACTAAGACTTTTTTTATTTTTCTGTATAGAAGCATTATTTCCTTTTTTTTTTGGTAGTAATTTGCCCTGAATGAGTAATAGTTCCTGAATTATATTGTTAAAATAACACTAGACTATCTATAGATTATTTTCTTTGTACAGAAGTTCTGTTTTCCTCTTTCCCCTTAAACAAGAGTTTTAGCATGGTATATATAGTAATATATAGTGTATATATATAGTATATTTAGCTAAATATATAGTATATTTAGCAGGTATATTGAGTAAAGTCTGAACTGAAAAGAAAAAGAGTGGTGGTAAAAGCATTCTAAACTACTGCTCAAATGTGTTTTGTTTCCTCTTTCAAATCTGAATACAGAGGCAAGCAATATCGGTCGTCTTAGCTTCTCAGATGCAAAAACATCTAGTGACATTGGAGAAGCCCTGGAATACCCAAGATATCTTTAGGTTTGACATAAAACCTATGAATGGTCCATATTCCCTTCTGGACTGTCATTAGAAGGCTACTTGGAATAATCTAGGGAATCTCAAATGGCATTAGAGATCTCTCTTCAGGGAACTTATGCCTGAAAAATGCTACGAGATCTGACTCAAAGGACACCACTGGACATTTAAACTCACTGAGTTCTGAGAGGGCTTCCATATAAAATTTGACACCATCTTATTTTACATCAGGATCAAATATTAACTTGAAAAAGACTGTATTCTGATACCACTTCAGACACAACATTCCACTGAGGAATGCATATGGTGCAAGTACCTTGTTGTGGAGCTGCAGAGCTGCAGGTTGGGCTTTGGGTGATGGGAGCCCTGGGCAAATGGAAAGGAAATGTTGACTCTTTACATAACACAGGGGCACAGGCAACCAATTGGAGCTGTTATTTTGTTATTTAGTTATTGCAGCAGGATTAAATTATTTAGAGGATCTGGATGTCTGAGACTCTGCTATGGGAAACCTGGGATCAAGCCACTGAGGGGACCTGGACTGACTGTGTGAGTGTGGGGGTTGTAACTGCACAGGGGCCTTGGTCCCAGATTGGTGTGAGAGTGACTGCTAGAGTGGTCACATTGAGGAAGTTTCCTCAATAAACCTCACAGTAATGTCTTACTGATGACTATGGTCTCATTCCACTGCGGAATTTATGAGATTTACCTGTAATAGTGATATTTGAAGTTTGTTAAACTCCTTCACAGACTCATAACATGCCCGAATGCTTTCCAAATTTGTATCTGAACTATGAGTTCTGATTTCACAAGAGATTCATAACTTTGTCTCCTTAAGTTGGTTTTCCATAAGTTTGAGAAATACTGCTTTTAGTGAAGAAACTAAGTATAAAGCAAATTGCAAGGGATGTTTCTGAGACAATTGCTACACAGAATCATCTGGCTGAAAGTGACATCACGTGTGACACTAACATCTTCGGAATTCAGAAGGAAAAGCCTGCTAACTAGTTTAAAAGTAATCAGAAGGAAAACTTTAAATGTTTTATTTTTTTAACAAGTTCTTTAATATTTAAACATTGACATTCTTATTTTGATAGAAAATTTGCATAATGACTGGGTAAAGATCAGCTTTATCACTTCCTTCATTCATATTATGTTAGTGTTGTAGGGATGTGACATAATTTGTAAGATAATTGCCACAAGCAGTTAGATCAGAAATGTCAGTTTAAAAAAACACACAAAACTTCAGTTTGAAGTACAATTCAAAGCCAGTACGTTGCAAGGTTTTTCTCCATGTGAAGTTTCAGATTGTTGTGATGGGGGGAAAAAAAAGAAAAAGGAATAAATTCTCTCTTAAAAAGTATGTTTCATATTTTCAGGTCAATCTTATTTTAGTCCATTGACTTGCATTTTATCTGCATATAAAAAAATACGTATTTAATATATGGCAGGAACTCTTTTTCAGAAGCATGACAATGATAACTGCCTGGTTTTGTACTGGTGTAGAAGACAAACATAGAAGTCTAAATTCAAATGGTCTTAAATATGAACTGTTATTACTGAAGATGAACTTGGAACAAAAAACATTCTTTACACCATTTCCTCATAAAAACAGATTTTAATCAACAGCCGTTACTTGCAGGTTAATGGCACATTTAGCTGGTGCTTTCTGGGGTTGAGTAAGTCCCAAATGGAGTGAAGAGAAAGAGGACAATCTGGCACAGAACTTGTTCTCAGACTCAGTGAAAGTCTGAGAAAATTTGTGATAAAGACAGTGGATAATATGGCAAACAACATATGCAGACACTGATCTTGGCATTGTTAAGAGAGTTATTCTTTAAAGGCTTCCAGTTTCTCCAGTCTACTAGGTACATTATTTCTTTTCTCTTGTAACAAGGATACATATTCTTGTTTTCCTCAGACCTAATGATGTGAAACTTTACATACTTTCTCTTTTCTTATTCCCCTGGTCTCCCTGCAGAACTTTAAATTGGAAATGTCAATTAGGAATGTAAAGTTATGATGATAAAATCTTGTACTGGTCAATGCTTTCACTGTTTCTTTAGAAATTTGTCTTTTGTGTGTATTGATATCAAAGAAGAAATTTATTGCTTGAACATTATAAAAAAAAAAAAAAGGAATATCAGAGGTATAGGACAAGCATTTTACTACAGTGTAATGCTTCTGCCTTCAGTGCATGTCAATCACAGAATTTATTTTCCAATACTTGTAAAATTTTTTGCATGTTTTTATGCCTTCAGTTACATCATAAAATGTCTTTTGAAATTCAGTATCTTTAAGTTTTCTGACTTTTATTGTGTCTTTTCAGTTGACAGACTAATTGATTCTCTTTCAAATTTTTTCAAAGACAATATTGTTTTTGCTAAAATTATTTTTGAAGGTTTTATCTTCAAAATTATTAAGCACTTCAAAAAAAAAAAAAAGTCCTTATGTCATTTTAACCTATTTACAAAAATGTAAAAAATCTCAATAGTTCTTAAAATTTAAGGTCATATTTAAATTTTGGGCTCTAGGTCTATCACTTATGAGTCTTACTCCTTTATATCATCTTACTCCTTTATATCATGAGCAATAAATTAATGTATCCAATATTCTAGCATTTTAGCCTGTATTAGTGAATAGTGTACATATCCACTGTCCCTTTACAAACATTCCCCAGTTACATTATGTACTTTTACAAAGTTAAGAGAATGTAAAGATTTTCATGTCACAGCACAAATCATCAAATTGATGATATGAACAACAGTGGTGTTTTTCTTAGTTGTTCCTGGCTGTGTTGCATCCTATCACTGCAGTTTGCAGTGCCTATCAGTGTTTGAGGTGGTGTTTTGGAGTAGGTAGGTCATTGATCTGTTTTAGTAAGACAATATTGGCACAGCAACAGTTATCCTACTGTCTAGACTATCTTCCCTACACATTTTCACTTTTTGTCTTTATAAAAAAATCCAAAGAAAAAGTGAACCTAGATCTCTTTCCAGCATAATATAATTTTATTTCTTACTAGATATGCTTTTGTCTCCTCTAATGCCACATGTGTTTTCATCACACAACGGATGATTTTGTTTTTAAAACTATATGATGCAAATGCTCTTGCTGATTATATTTTAAAATGCAATTCTTTTATGGGTAGCTGAGTATCATTAACCTACTAGTTTTAAAGATTAAAACTTTGTGTTATTGGAAATTTAAAATTTATTTTTCTTAAAATCTTTACAAGCCGGTTACTTTATTTTCTCATAAGACTCCTGTCAATTTTTATATGCTCTCTTCAGCCTTCATCATAAAACTAAACTGTGGTGAAACTCATTTCTCATTGGATTGAAGAAGGATTTTTCCCATCAGTTAGCCAGCTTGATAAGACTTCCAATACATTTTCCAATGATGGTTACAAGTGTGTTGTTACAATAAATGCTTACACTTTTTGATATGATTCTGATAAAATAATCTTTCTGAAGGATTAAAAGACAAAAGTGTGTAGAGAGAAAAAATAAAGTCTCGTAGATGAATCCTCTGACTTGCAGAGACTGAGTGAAATCCATGACTTTATTACTTTATATTACTTTAATAACTCCCTTCTGACTTTTTCAAAGCACTGTATGTCATTAAAAAAACAGTTCATAGAGGTGTGGTTGAATAATCTTAACAATCTAAACTAGCAGAAACAATATAGATGAAAATTCATAGAAATTACTGTGAAAGAAATTCTAAGGATCTCAAAGCAAAATTTGAGAACTTTGTCATGAGTAGTGTATATCTCTGCTCCTTGCTGGATGAAAGTTGATTTCTTTCAGAAAGACATGTGAATAACTAGTATACAACCTTCCCAAGCTTAAGTCCATCAGACTGAAGTGCTGGGAAAATCAGTAAAACTGTGTTTTATCTATTGGCCCTTATTAAAAGATTAATTCAGTTTTCAAGTTAATGGATAGTTTCAGCAAAGTGACCTATATACAGATTTTCCATTTACATTATAGGACCACTGTGTTGATTTTACTTCTCAGTCATCTTAGATATGCTAAAAAAATAAATCAGTCACTTAAAAGTCATGTGATGAGTCTTGTTGGGTCTTTTTTCTTTTTTTTTTTTTGCTTCCCTACAGTCTTTTTATCAAGTCGATCAGGTCTGAATGCTAATTGGAATGTATTTCTAAGCATCTGATCTGAATGCTAATAATAATATAGCTCTAAGATATACTTAGTAATATTTACTCATTCATACTTAGAACATACTTTCTTCAGACATACATTCTAAGAAGATAATTAGTAGATGTTATTAAAAGACTTAGACGGACCAGATTTTCATGCACTGATTTAACTACTTATTTTCTGGAAAACATTGATGTAAAATTGATGCTCATGGCCCAATAATAATTAAAAAAACATGGTCCTGGACCGAATTAATTCATCAAATTGTAATCAATGTTATAGTGATTTATAACTGAGGTGAGACCCTGCAAAATATTTATATCATTCTATTAAAAAAAATCAGTTAAATATGTTCCTATCGGATTTTTATGTTATCCTTAAAGATTATTTCATGAGTCCTGAAACTGAAAATCCTTGTGAGAATCAGAAACTGATCTTTGAGTCATGCAGTTGAATGGTACTGAGGAAACACTGAGTTTGACGCTGGCCAGCAACTAAGCACCCACTAGCTACTTTTTCCCTTTCCCAAATGTGGGTTGGGGGAGAGAATTGGAAGGGCAAAAGCAAGAAAAGCTCATGGATCATGATACATTTAGTTTAGTAACTGAAGGGAAAAAAAACAAAACTGTCCACAATTGAAACAGGTGGTGCAAAGACAATGACTCACCAGAAGACCTATGGGCAGATAGTGTCAAAGCAATGGCTACCTTGGCACACAAACACACATTATGCAGATTTACATGGATCGTCTCAGTCACTGGAACATCTTCTTTTAATACTGATTGAAACTATAATATGGGAGAGAGTAGACAGTCTTTGTCATTCACATTTTACATTAGGAAACAGATCCTGAGGGTCTGCAGCAGAGATTCACAGGTGTTCCTTCACAGGTTTAAGCAGCTACCCAATCTGGACAGAAATGACAGCAAAAGATCCCAGGGGAAGCCTGTAACATAGCCAGGAACAATATTCCTTGTTCCTGAGCTATGGACAGAGATGCAAGATCATACCTACCTTGTTTTCATACTGTTACAGGGAGAAGATAAAGTTGTTTTCAATGTGTTTTACTGGAACCATCTCTTTTTCTGATCAAGATGAATATCTCAATGATCTCTTCTGTACAGGTAAGACACCTTTGAGCTATAATATTACCTCAATTTTTTTCTTGGAATTTTTTTTGCCTGAACTTTATGAGGCAAGATGATAGCTTCTAATGTGTTAAATGAGCTGTTCACAGTGGAAGATGGAAGGTTCTACTCACTCAAGAGGAACAAAGAATTGCATGGTACCCTGTGGGATTAGGATCACACAGTAGCCTGAGCATTTTTTCAGATTTAAAATATTCTTCAGTGGTATTACTAAGTCCACTTACTGTGTCAGGAGGTGAGGGGCAGGTGAGCAGGCCAGATACAGAGCATCTTAAGATAAAGATGAGGAACTTATTGAAAAGCAGTGAAGGGAAGACCATGTTTCATTTTATTAAACACAAAGGGAGGACCTTTACTAGAGGGGAGGAATAGGTTAGCTCCCAGGAGCAGTTTTACAGTCATATTTGTAAGTATTGTAAGAAACAGTTTTGATTTTGAGTGGAAATAAGCCTTTCTGAAACTTCGTAAAAATTTGGTGTTTCATGCTTTCTCAGTTTTTCATTATTTCACCTGTATATATCTTTGACAGTATTCTATGCCTCATGAGATACTAGTGTTTCTTCTTGTCTCTTAAGAAAGACCTTCTGCTCAGGAAATATGGAGGTCAAGCACATTGCAGCAGCTGCCACCTTCTCTCTAGTGCATCCCACCCTGCTGAACTGATGAGACACAAGCTCCAAAGGCCATGATGGTTTACTCTGCTAATTAGGTCCAATAGATATTCATAGTCTTACTTCAGTGTGCTGCAGTTTTGAAACCTTAGGGTTGCTGTAACTTCATGATTTTTTTCCAAATATCGTACTGTTGCAGACCTTAAGGTTTGATCCCTCTGGTTTCCATTTTAACTCCCTTTCCTTAGTCTACCAGTTAACAGAACTTCAAAGCCATCCAAGAATATGCTTGCCAACCAGGGATTCTGGTAAATAACCCAGTATCACTTCTAAACAAATTAATGTCCTCCAGCTAGATCATATTTTGTATGTCCATGTATTGAAAAATTACATTTGTAAGTCTGAAGATTTGAATTTGCGTATTTTTGACTTGGAAATCTAAGAGAATATTTTTTAAAGAGTTCTTTCATACCTTATCATGTAAACATTCATAATTTCCTTGACTGAAAATCATTAGACTCAGTGGCATTTATTGCATATTCAAACCAACAAAATGTTATCACACTTTGTACACTAGAAGCAGAGGTTAGATGTTGCAGCACTGACACATTGATCCTGTCACTAGCCAAAATACAAGTTCTTGTCAGGTGGAAAGAAGAAAGCTGCAAACAGCAAAATTCAAATATTTGTGTCATCTGAGGTGAGGAAACCAAAGTCTTTGTCTACACGCTTGGTGGTGTGGTATTGCAATACTGTCTGTTACATAGGACCTGACTCCTGCTGATGCTCATCATCCTGCTGTACTGAACCACCTGCAGACCCCAATTCATGGAGCGTCTCTTGCCACTAGAGGGTAAAGTGATCTGACATGCTTGCACAAGGGTGGATATTGATGATTTTATTGTCGATTTTGCTTAATTATATGGCATTTTCTTGAATTTGGGATAGTGTGTGACCTTTTGTGAGGGTCAGTAATAAAACATATAAGGAAGAGTAATAAAAGGTGGGTTTTTTAATTAAAAAATATAAAGTCCTTGAGGCTTTTTTGTCCAGGGAGCAGATCCCTAAGGATCTCAGGCAACAGCTGAAAGATCATGAATAGAAATTTAATCACTTTCAGCAAAGTGGAGGGAAATAAGAAAAAAGGAAAAAAGATACAAAATAGTGAAAAGAAATTGAAAACACTTAATCTTGCAGTTATGAGGAGATGTTATAAAAAATGTTGCCAGGAATAAACAACATTTCAACAGAAAAAATGTTGCAACCTTCCCTCAGCCAATCCATCATAAGAAAATAAAAATTTATTACATATTAAATTCATATTTGTAGCCAGATTCTAATTCATTGCAAAAATGACCATATGCAATTACTGAGATACAAAATCCAAGCTTACTGTTCTGTGGCTCAAACAAAAAAATCATGCAGCTTGTTAATTTTATAAAGAACATAATGTCTACTCAATTTTGACTAGAAAACATTGTGAGTTTTCCACATGTAATCACAACTCAAATAGAACTAAAAATCAATACAGCACAGATTTTAAATAGAATGTCACACTCGCTACCTAGACCCAAAAAAAAAAAAAAAAAAAAAAAAAAAAAAAAAAAAAAAAAAAAAAAAGAAGAAAAAAAGGAAGAAAAAATGCAAAGAAAACCCCAAACACACTAATAGATATTTCAACACAGCATAAATATTGCATACAGTAATGGAGTCTGGATTACAAAGTATTTGAAAGATTTCAGATTTCAAATGTTGCACAAAGCTATACAGGGTATCTTTCATTCCACAGTAAGCTCAGGCATAATATATGTATACTGACACATAGCATTGATTTTTTCTTATATACAACTGTATTAATTTTTAAAGTTGATGCAGAAAAATGTGTACCTTTCAGAAATATAAGTAAGCAAATGAATAAGATCCTCAACAGAAACATACATTATGAAACTTTTGTTAGTGGATATGGGCATTTAAAGACACAAAAAAAAAAAAAAGCAATTTTTGCATTTTTTTAGTTTTGAAGGGATACCACCTTCTATCATACTTTCAATTTACTGATTTTACATGAACAATCTTGATTTAAAACTTAGCACTTCTTCATTTCTACAAGTGATATTTTATGAATGCAATAGCTGGAAAGAATCAGCTTTGATGTCATTTTTTCATTGAAACAATAAATAAACAAAATAAACAAATTCAACCTCATAGCAAGTTCATTAAATACAAGTTTAAAACTAGTATCTACTGTGTATTTTCAATAACTCCAAAAGCAACAGAATATATATTATGCAAATTATTTAGAACTTTTCATCAACACAGGAAATGCAGTGAGGGAATAAATTCATATCTAAGCTTGCAATGGATAGCAGTCTTCATCTATCTCTCTGGCTCATCTATCCCAACACCAGGCTTTCATCAGGTTCTACAAAACAGCTCAAACTTTTTCGTCTTGGAGATTTTGCTGTCACTCCATATATTGCTGCAGAAATATATGATGGAGATGTCACTTTTGCAATGAGATTCCTAATTTGCATTCCCTTTAAAACAGCTACACAAAACATAGGTAACCACAGAGCTTCCTCTCAAATTATATCCCTTCACTCTAGATACATTAATTTTTTCTGTTACAGAGATATTTCCTTCAGGTCCTTCAAATTTTGATTACAAAGGAATAGGGGTGCCTCATATTATTCATGAAGGAAGTCCACAGATTGAGAACTGACTGTTTACTTGAGGGAGTGGATGTTTGTTTGGCTTGTGTGGGTTTGGGTTGTTTTGTTGGATTGTTGTTTTCTGAGACTAATAATCCTATTAAAGAACTTTAGGCAGAGATTAATGACAATTTGAAAGCATCCACCTCATTAAGGTTTCATCAGTTGCTTTTGGAATTAGAAAATGAAATAATGGAAATGCCAGCTGTGATTCCACTGGTTCTTATTAAGGGGAAGCAACTTCATTTACTAACCAATATAAATAAATCTACTGGTAATTAGACCAGTGTCCTATTAAGATACAAAAATAAGGCCAAATATCGACAATCTAAGTGAATGGGTTTGGTGTTATATACTGTCTGTCATGTCAGAACTGCAGTTGATTAAGTTAACGACTAGTAGAGTAAGCTTTGGAGTACTTCACATGTTTTATGGAGCATTGATTCATGGAAATGTTTCGAGTGAATGAGCAAAAGGTCCTGTAGACTTTCTCACATACAACTGAATTGTCAAACTTAACATGAAAAAGAGTATATGGTTACAAAGCTGTTTATTTCAGCTGCTATGAGGCTGAATGTATAACAGAGGTGTGACAGCTGTATCTCCTCAGCCAGACTGTGAGTTTGAGAGCTGAAATTCAGTTTTGAGGAAGTGATTCATTCTTACTCATAACAAAAGGTTAAGTTTTATGACAGCATTTGACAGAGAGTGGGATTAGGTGAAGATGGTAAAGAAGGAAGTTTCCTTGTAAATGTACCCTGTACAAAACAGGCTGCAAAACAGAACAAAATTGTTACTCTTTCAAGAAGCTAACTTAAAGATGGTTGCCACAGAACATCTTTTCTACAGTTACACTTTGTGCTGATGGAAGTACTTGACTAGCTGACTAGCTTCCCCTGGAGTCTGTACCAGTTTGCTGATCTTATGAATGAAACTAGAATGAGTATATTTTTACTGCTAGAGATGTCACAAGGCAAAGCACAAAGCTGTAAGGTGTCCATGAGTCAGTAGCAGAGAGAAATTTCCTACAAGCTATTTCAAAATTACAAAACCAAAATGGGTTTGCACTTAAATTGTAGTAATAATAATGATCATGACAATAATAATAGTAATAATGGAATTAAAACAGTCATAATGATCAAGTTATGATCATCTACAACATGAAAAACAAAGTGAAAATCAGCTTTTTATCCAACAATTTTGCTGCTAGAGATCTTAAAAGTATAAATTAGGAGAAAAAGTAAATCACATAAGAATGGATTTATTTCCTCAATTTTTGCAGCCATGTTTTGTCTTGCATTATTTAGTTGTCCTAATGTTAACCAACTAGTTTTATCACAGAAAACTTTCAGATGTAGTTTTTAGGCTGTAATAACAAAACATCTGCATAATCACTCAGTTTGCCAGATAGAAGTGGAAATACTGATTGATCAACCTTCAATGCTTACTGATGTCCTGATGATAATGTGAAACTCAAAAGCAGAGAAAACTTACCTGCTAAGCTTGTCTAATGTATTAACCATTGCCAGTGTAACACCTGACTAAGCTGAAAAAACATTAAATGCCCATACTTTAAAAGCATCTTATGTATAAAATATTCTTTATAAAGAAGAAATAAAATTTAAAGGTATATTTCAGTTCTGAACCTAAGTGTTAGACATGCCCTTATGGACTTATGGAATCATTTAGCTTGGAAAAGACCCTTAAGATCATCACATCTAACCATTAGGCTAACACTGCCAAATTCACCTCTAAACCATGTCTCTAAACACCATGCTTACAGGTCTTTCAAATATCTTCAGGAGTGGTGACTCAAGCACTTCAAGCACCCTGTGAATTCTGTTAAGGAATGCATGTGGTCCAGGTAGCTAGTTTTGTAAATTGCAGATTGAGATGCAGATTAAAATGTAGATTGAGGTCTGGGTGAGAGATTGAGATAAGAGGCTATGAGCTGCCAACTTTTGGGATTACAAAGGACACAAAGATGGGTGATGCTAGCCCAGTGGAAGGACACTGAGGCACATAGCAGGAGACAGGAATTGCCAATCTTTCAGGTAAAAAAGGAGAGTCTGGTAGGAACCAAAGAGTCAGGAGGAAGAGCATGCAGGTAGACTGTGAGGGTATAAAAGACTAGAGTTGAGGGTCCTCCTTGGAGGTATCACTCGGACTGTTTATGTGTTAGTGTCCCAAGAATAAATGGGTTTGTGGAATGAGACATCTGAGACTCTATTACGGGAAACCTATGGTTTAACCAGTAAGGAAACCTTGTCTGAGTGTGTGTGATGGGGTGTATGGGGAGTCAAGAGGGTCACCATCAGCTCACTGGAGCTGCCTGCTGTGAAGGGGCTTTAGTCCCAGCAGTGACAATCTCTGGCACTGGGAGTATGACTGCCAGAGAGTCTCATGAATGGTCAGACTGGGTAGTTTCCTTAACACTTCTCACGCTTCACAACCTTTTTGGGGAAGAAAAGATTGTCCTTTGCCTGGAAAGACACTGCCTCTCAAAGGCACACTTTTAGGCTTATATTTCTTACTTTCTGGTTGTTTGCTTCGTGCCAGCGGACAGAATGGCTCAGTCACCACCTCAGCTCATCTATTCTCAGTATCACATGTGGGACATGACTGACATCACCCTCTCACCCACACTAGCCACTGACAACCTCCTCCAGGGACGCAGCAGAGCAACTATCATCCATCTCAGTCTCTGCAAACAGGCACATGGATTATTTAGGACTAGGTGTCATCAGGACATTGCTGATTTTTATGCCTCATTACCCCTTTTCTATGAGAATGTGATCCATTCCTTACCTCTGGCAGAACACCTGTGTAATTGAAGTAAAATATCCTAAAGCTTTTCTACCTGTAACTTCTAGCTAACCATGCTTTAGATAAAGGTCCACACAAGTATTCTTGAGAGACTGTCAACACTGATATATTGTCCAGAATGTTCACTGCTGAGTGAACAAGACATGCTCTTTATCCCAGGAGCTGTGTACAGCTTCCTCAGATCCTACCAACCCAGAAAACAACCGATCAGAAAAGGGCAAATCACATTCCCATTAACAGACTGGCCAAATGTGAGAATGAATACATAGATATTATTATAATTATTATTGTTCTAATCCCCTACTAAAATTTTTAGCTACACACTGAGGATGATTTTTTTTATTTCTGAATCTCATTCTTGGATAACTAGTCTAAATGGATTTCCTCAGTAACTCTTTGATCTGAGGTGATCTCCATCCTCAAAAAAAACCCCAAAGAGATCAGTCTGAATGGCATCCCAGATACTGGCAAATGAGGTAAGATGCTGTGTAATAGAGTTATAATTGAGGTATTATTTTCAGTGAGTAGTCTTTTACATCTTTTCATTGCGTACCTGGTTTTGATCAGGTAAAAGCTGGTTCTATAGAGAAAAGACCATTGAGGTAGTTTTAGTGCAAGAAATATTTTTCTTTTTTTTTTTTTTCCCCTCCTGTGAATACAAGATCCTTCATAACATTTAAACATATTACCTTAAGGTTTGATACCCAATTCAGATATAACTTTAAAGTCTCACTAGAAGGATAATATTCACTGATCTAGCGAGCAGATAGACCTTCATTTATTTTGAGGTTATGCTCATTTGGTCTAATCTATGATAGATAAGTCACATAATTTTCCCTTCAGGGCTACTGCCCTGAAACTTGCACTTGGACACACAAAATCTATGTAAGAGAAGTTGCATAGGCTCTTTTCTACCTCTGTTTCCTTTACTTATCTCCAAAACAGCTTGGTCTAGAAACTTACATGTTTACTGCATTAACAAAGCCCAAAGGTGAACTATGCAAAAAGGTACATGGTATGTGGCTAATTTTAAAGTATTTGCTAAGGAAAAAGAAATTAACTTCTGGATGCTATGCAAAATCCCTATAAAGATAATGATTTTAATGACAAGTTCTTAACAGCCTGAGGGATTCACAATCTCTTCTCTCGGTGTCACTGCAGATCGTGGTAGCATACATGCCAAATTGTTCACCATTTAGCCAGCACAAATCTTTATTATTCAATGTTTCCCTCCACTTAGTCCTTACAAAGATGTCTCCCAAGACAGTATATTTCAAAGGATTTAATAGTTGGTCTCACTGCCTCATTTCCTAAATTCTCTGACTTAGAGATTTCAGATTCTGGCAAGCACTTTGCCTGAAACTTTCAGAAGTATAAGTTCATTAGTTTAGCTGAGTTTGGTCCTGAAGCTTACAAATTCTATTTGTAAGGTCTTTAACAATTACTAGACTAGCAACAGCAGTAATAGCAGCAGTTTGCCCAAAGGCATTTATTCAGCAAAGCACTTGTATTATTTTCTATATATTTATTTTCATTCATAACATTACTCAGAGCTTGTGTATTTTATGGAAAGGAACTCATCTTTTTCTTTTTTATTATTTGTTTGTTTGTTTGTTTGTTTTTCTCCAGTGATGCATGTTGCAAAAGTAAAAGGTCTGTGAGATGTATTTATTCACATCCACATAGAATCATATCATATCAGAGTAATGGTTGATGTAGCGCACAGAGTGACATGTTGCTCATCTATCTGACCAAGGATGTTTTGCAAGAAAATGCAAGGAAACCTGTAATGGAAAAATCTCTCCATGCAGAAATTTTTTCTCATTTCAGGTACAAACCTCAAAGCATGAAAATCTATTCATTTTAAATGTAACCATGCACTTCTCATGGTTCGTATAAAAAACTGGCTTTGCCAGTTCATCCTGTCCAGTGTACTGTGTTTTTGGTTTGAATGCCAGCATTTTGTATAAATGTTTATTCCTGAATTATGCTGAATGTATTTCATCTTCTGAATTAAAAACAATGTATTGCTGATCAAGTTAAACAAGAACCAGAAAAACAGGTATAAATTTCTGCAAAAATATATAGATTTCAATTGTAACCTAAATATTATTACTTTTATTACTTTCTGTAAAATCTTAAATACTAGTCCAAAGTTGTGTACACTGTGAGAAGTAAATATTTAAACCTTTGCCTTGGTTATACAATTTTGGCTATGAGTCATATCTTGAAATTCAATTACAGTGAAGATTTACCCCACTTAAAAGGGTGCACTTATTGCAAGTAAGTGTTCAAATAAGTTGAGCACCATGATTTTAAATTTTGTTGCATTAGTAAAAAAAAGAAGGTAACTTATGTCTAGATCTTAGGTATGCTGAAACAACTCTCAAAAGTATTTTTGATGTGATGACAGAAACTAAACTGACAGGGTTCCTTAATTAAGTGTTTCATTAGATGCCTGAACTTAGGTGTTTGTTCAGAGTCTTTGTTTCCTATGTTGCAATTCAGTATCTTATTCAAGGAAATGCAATTCATGATAAATTCAAGATTCTATATCAAAAGATTATAAATATACTGACCTGTGCATATAACTGGTCTCACACAGGTTGCCAAAGAGTTTAAGAGAAATCTAGGTCTCCTGTAAAAGGATTTCATAAGTTTTTTAGTTTATATTACTCTTTAACATTAAGTTCACTCTGTGTTTAGAAGCCACATCCAGAGGTTGAGATATTCTGACTTCTTTATGAACCCCTGATCAATGCCCATATCCTGGGACAGGGATCCTAAAAACCTTGCTTCAGTACCAGCAAGCTGCGTACTTTCACCCACAAGGTCCCAGACTCAGATCAACCAGGTCAATATGGGCTCACCTGCTTGTTGAGTGTTGTCTTTCTGCAGACTGCGTAGATTATTAAACCATAGGGATTCAGTGTCTATTTATGGCTCTGAGTCTACTGATGGTGAGAGTCCTTCTTCACCATTGTCATCTGCCAGGTGAACTGATTTGGTCTTGTGTTTCCTCTTTTGGACAGGGGTGACTTCTACTGGCCAGAAATTACCCTTCTGGCTTAACTACAAGATGAGTGGCTGTGGTGTTTGTTCTTGGTTTCTTTTTTTTTCCTCCTGAAGATACTGGACCATACTGAATAGTGTTTGATAGGCAGTGGCCAAGGCCCAGCATGTCACAGTAAGCTGCACCTCTCTGGAGCTGCCACAGCATTTTCCCTTCACAAATCTTATCACTTTAACAGGGTCCTGAAGTTGTTCAAGGGACAACTTCCAGACCACTGGAGGAGAGAAAAGCTCTCCAAAATCTGGCCCATGTCCTCCCACATTCCATGTTAAAATTACCCATTCTCTGGATAATTGCCACATGAATCTGGTACCATATGACCTGCCCCTAAGCATGATAGACATGGTAGGTGTGACATAGACCTCACAGCCTGTATAAGCCTCATAAGAGAACTAGCACCAAGATTACACTATCCTTAGTATCTGGAGAGAATCCTAGAATCCTATATTCTCAAAAGTCATGTTAGCAAATCCAAATAGAGAAAGGGGTGAAAGTCTGGGAAAAGTCAGCCTCCACTGTTCTTCCTGCAGACTGAGTGACATTATGAACTGCTGTCCATTAATTACAACTTTTAACCTTTAGTCTAGGATCCAGGACTCTTTAATACCACATGCTAACCAGGAAGAATTACTTTCCAGCATGAAGTAATTTGTTGGAGATTAACATGTGATTGTGGCAAAATGTACTAGCGAGTTCTATGAGTCAAAATTCTTGTTTTGCACGCACACTTGTTTCTGTAAAGGTTTAAGGTAAAAGTTGATGAGGTCTACACTAAATACTGCAGTTAGACAGACAGATATTCATAATGTTGCAAGTTCAATATGAATAAATTATAAGAATATGTGTGATAACAGTAATTACAACACAACTTTATAGTAGACTCAGTAAAAAACCTGGAACTTTCCTTTCAAATTTTGTGGAATGCCTGTTCTGGTATCAGATTTGGACCTTTTTGTGTTCTTGTTCTCATTGGATAACATCTATTTTTTTTTCTGATAAGACAAAGTAATACACAGACATAATAACTTGCTTATACGCAATTCTTTCTTTNTTTCTTTCTTTCTTTCTTTCTTTCTTTCTTTCTTTCTTTCTTTCTTTCTTTCTTTCTTTCTTTCTTTCTTTCTTTCTTTCTTTCTTTCTTTCTTTCTTTCTTTCTTTCTTTCTTTCTTTCTTTCTTTCTTTCTTTCTTTCTTTCTTTCTTTCTTTCTTTCTTTCTTTCTTTCTTTCTTTCTTTCTCTGCATTCTGAATATGATAATTAACAGAAATAAATTTCTAATTTAAGCTAAATTTCCTTACACTCCAAGCCTCCATTAATACCAAAGAGTTCAGAAATCTCATTCCCGTGAAAATATTTTAAGGAATAAAGTAAAATATAAATGCATCTAGACTGAAGTCATCCATATGGATGGCAACAACTGTAAAAAGGATAGATCCACTTTTGTCAACAATCTTACAATTTTTATTCATGAATAACTTATGCTCCATTTCTGCTCAATTTTTGCCTAAGTTCCCCTGGAAAGTTATACAACACACCTTTTGCATATAAATTGTGCTAGCAAAAAGCCTCACACATAGTCCAGAGCTGAAAAAAATTATACTTGCAGGTACCCAATATTCACTAACAGCCTTTTTCATCTGACAGCTGAAGAACTAAGTCAAGTGTGTTGTGCTTAGCCTAATGACCCTCCAATGCCTTTCACTGGACTGGCTGCTACTTCATTAGCATTCAACATGACTTGGAAGAACAATAGTGTTAAACTAGGAAAAAGGAAAACATGCTGCTCCTTAATTGTGCTACATATGGCCTTCTTATGGGAAAGATAAATAATAACTTTATATCATTATATAATTTATATCATTAACAGTAATTTTTACTAATTAAAAGCCATATTAATATTTTTTTAGTTATCACAGGAAATAACTGAATAAAAGAACAGAGATGAGAAGGGAAAGAAAAGAAAGAAAAAAGAACTGCAAGTAACCAAGGAGAAACTAGAACACAGATAGCAGAGAAACACTTAGAGCTAACTGTGCAGAGACAATGAAGGAAAAGGAAGAAAAAAGCTGCAACAATGAAATCAACAAATAGAAACACTCACAGACAAAATCCTAATATGGAAATAGATTTTAAAAAAAATATTTTACTTTACTAAATAACACTTACCAGCATTGCAATTCACTTTCAGAAACAGGACAGGTTTATCATGAGAACAATTTGCTACTATACATGCTGAACTTTGGGCTCAGTTTCTTCCCAAGAACTGATTATGGTGATGATAATCCTAATACTCTTTAATTTTCTGTTAGAAACTTTTTTTTCAAGTTTAGTGTAGGATGCTGTTGTGTGCAACTGTATTTAAAGAACATTTTTCTAACAATTTTCTGTGGTGAAAAAAATAATCATATTTTTTTTACAATAAATAATGCATATTTGTCCCTAATAATTTTCACAGTAAAATGAAATATTAAAACTGTACTTCTCTCTGATATAACTAGTATACTATTTTGTATGACACTTAATTGCACTATGTATTTTACAACACAGAAATGTTACTAGTTATTTTTTTAGGAAAAGAATTAGTGCATGCCAATGAAACCAGTAGCTTAGTAGTAAAATCAGTCATTGTTTTCTAGCACGTACTTGTATTACTCATAAATTCATCATTCATGACAGCTTAAAATAACCTACAACTGTAATCATCCTTATCATTGACTAATAGAAAAAAAAGCCCAGCAGAATCTCACATTCAGATCTTGTTCTCCTTCTTTCAGACTACTGTCTTAAGGTTGTAAGGAAAAAAGTAAAATCACATACAAGTCTCACAAAACAGAAGTCAGTCTTGGGAAACTGGAAAGCCTATACATGCAAACTTCTGATTCAGAGAAATTTGTTGTACACACTGCCATAAAACCTAAACCAACCAAAACAGCCAAAACAAAAAGTCAAAAACAACACACAAAGTAAAAATAATCACACACACACAGGAAAAAAGAAATCACACAGAGAAATTTCTGTACATGAAAGTAATTACAAAAGTCTTGGCAGGGCAATGGAAGAGTAAAGGCAGGACCAGCTTCGTCCTCCTGTGGTAAAGGACCAGCCCTGAGGTGTTCAGGGTAGAGGCTCACAGATGTAGAGCACAGCATCACCAGCATAAATAGTCCTGTCTGGTTATAGCTAGTCCTTTATCCAAGAATGTGGAAGTCCTGAAAGAAGGTTTCTGAAGATTAAAAGGCTGAGCTCAGCTGGGCTAAGTTTGCTTGGATTGGCAGAGATGCTCCTGGGACCCCATGCTCTTTGCTGGTTGTTTGCAGCTGGGTAATTTACAGATCCTTTTGCATAGACCAAGCTGTATAATGTTGCCAGATGTGTTCCACTGACAAAAGGAATTGTCTTGGATTTGACTGTGATATAGTTGATTTTCTTCACAGTAGCTATTATGGTGCTATGTTTTGAATTTGTGCTGCAAATAGGACGACAGGAAACAGCATGAAGCTGAGTTAGAGGAGTTTTAAGTTAGGTATCAGGAAAAGGTTTTTCATCCAAAGGGTGGTTGGACTATTGGAATAAGTTCCCCAGGGAAATGGTCACAGCACTAAACCTTCCAGAGTTCAAGAAGCATTTGGGCAATGTTTTCAGGCACATGGTGTGATTCTTGGAGTGTGCTGTGCGGGATCAGAAGTTGGACTCGATGGTCCTGATAGGTCCCTTCCAACTCAGCATATTCCATGATTCTATGATAACATCAAGATGTTTGTTACTGTGCAGTGTTTACATAGTGCCAAGGTCTTTTCTGCCTTTCATCACATCCCTACCAGTGAGGAGGCTGGGGCTGCACAAGAAGTTGGAAGGGAGTGCAATTGGGACAGCTGATCCCAAATGAGCAAAGGAATATGCCATAACATATGGCATCATTAACAGATGTAAAATTGGGAGACGGAGGAGGAAGCCAGGGACATTCAAAGTGACAGCATTTGTTTTCCCATGTCACTGTTACTTGTGATGGAGCCCCACTTTCCTGGAGATGGCTGAACACTTGTTTGAACATAGGAAGTGGAGAATTATTTTCTTGCTTTGCTTGGCTTGCGTGTGTGGCCGTGATCATTTGACTTTGGGCCTTTCTGGGAGACAGATCACATAGTTTGTTGTATCCAAGTGAAGTATTCCATCCCATTTTGTCAGCTTAGATATAAGAAGGGATAGACTGAAGTTTTGAGTCAGTCCTTTTCCAGTGATGAAGGGCATTGGTCGTGGACCTTGCTTTCTCCTTGGGGAGAGATGCATGTCTCTTTCTGGGAAGTAGACCTTGTCTATTTGTTCTTTGGTGGGTGAGTGTGTGTGCATATAGTAATATTAAGTTTTCTTTACTTCTCTGTATATATATATTTGTATATAAATTCATACTGCTTCAGTAGTGTTAGAACTCACTTTTCATCCAGCGTGTTTCCACCCCCCACATAGCTTTTCTCTCTGCAGCTGAGAGGGAGGGAGAAGCTTTTGTTTTGGGGCCTCTGGATGTTTGGCATTTGGCCAGGGGTAAACGGCCACAGTGGTTTTTGCTTTACCTATCAAACTGTCTAGATCTCAATCCATGACTCTTTTCACTCTTCCGATTCTCTTCCCCATCCCACCTGGAGGGAGGGAGGGAGGGAGTGGCTGTGTGGTGCTTAGTTGCTAGTTGGGGTTAAACCATGACAGAAATGTATGCTTTTTTTAATATCTTAGCACTTCTTTGAAGCAAGAACAGGATTTTCAGTACTTTTAAGAAATCTATGTTTTAACAGACATCATCAAAACAGCCAATAGTATGATTTAAGTTACTGTGTTTGCTCAGATTTGTGTATATGTAATAGCTGAACTTTAGTGCACTTTTAACCATTTAAGTCAGAATGGAACAAGGTAAAGTTTGTACTATTGTAAAGGTAGTTATAAGTTTGTTCCTTTCTTTTTCCTAATATCAGGCAGGCTATGTCATTTTAATATTATGACAGACTAAAATATAGTAATTTACATACAGAGAAGTCATATTTCAGCTCAGTTTTAAGTTGTAAAAGATGGATTTTCATTATCTATTAAAAAAAAAAAAAAACAAACACAAAAACAAAAACAAAAAAACCACACCAAAGCTTTTAAAAAGTGTCAACAATAGCTAATCAGTATTACTGAACTCACATAAGTTTAAGTGTAAGCAATGTTTTAATTATGCCTATGAGGAAATGTTTTAGTTTTATAAAGCTATATTCATTGCCATGAATCTTTTCTCTGAAGAAGAGACATAAATTTCTCATGTAGTTCATCGTTATATGTATTGATAAGATATAGCAAATGAGGACATCTACTTTTATGCCCCCAACACTGCATTTGTGAGATTTGTGATGGGAAGCTCAAAACAGAGATTAACTGGTATGATAATTTAGCTCATACTAAATTATTTCAAACTATTTTCATCATTTGAAATAAGCGTCTATAAAGAGGAATTGTCTGGAACAGATGTAGTAGAATAAAAGCAAAAAAAAAACAAAAAACACTAAAACAAAAAAGGTCTTCCAGAGAAAAATCCAAAGTAATTTTTTGCACAATAACAAATTCTAAATTCCTCTAAAATAGTGTTGTGAATTACTGCAGAAATAACATTTAAATAACTATTGGATCACAATGCTGGAATTTATAAATATTATGGTCCACTGTCAAATCTTGATTTCATTCTGCTTTGGGGACTTCAACTCTTCTAAATATGTGAAAAGTAACAATTTAAAAAGCTTTATCTGTGAAGGTATAGAACTAAAGTAATTTAGTACTGTTAGTAAGTATTATAGGGTTTTCAAAAAAGAAAAAAATAAACACAAGAAACACACACGAACTTTCAAAAGGAAAAGATATATTTCATGGGGCACCTGTTTAGCCTGCTCTAGTTAAAAATGGCATTCAACTGTAAAACATCACTATGTCAGGCACATTACTAATATAATTTTTACGACAGTGCAACACATTGTGAAGACATGATCTTTTTCTGTTTTCTTCAGCCTCATTCGACTGTTCTATTCACAGATCCTCTTTCAACTGATACTATTTTTTTGCCAAAAAAATAAAATCTCTATACCAGTAATTTAAGTTAAACAGCACCTTTATATTTGCAATTATCACTCAAGAAAGTAATCCCCCATTGTTAAGTATTCTACAAAACTACTCAAATCCCAGTGTGGCCCGGATGGCAGCATGCTCTACAGAGGGCTACACTGATCCCAGAATTTTTGTGCTGCTGTAGGAGCACAAATTCCTACCTGTAAAGTCTGATTTCACAGCATGCAGAATACAGTGGATTAATGAGAATATTTAAGTTACATATATTTATATATGTATGATTTAGTACAGTCAGGAAGAAGGAAATAATCTAAAATTCCTTTAATTTCACTAAAAAAATTAATTCCACATATGCAATAATCTCAGTACTAAAACAGTAAAGTCAATTGTTTTGCACTATGTATATGTGCCCAGGTAACACAAAGTTAAGTTTAACACTTCTTTCTAATAGGACTCCTGCTTCATGTCTCTCATATTTTCTTCAAATCCCTCACTCATTTTTTTTCTTGGAACCCCTGTCTTTCCAGAATATCTTCATATCTGAAAGTATAAAACTTCATCATGAATCAAAACACAAGAAACTTTCATTAACAGAAAGGCAGCCAAGTCTGCCCAATCTGTGTTTCTACCAATGACAGTGGTTTTCTTTGGTGCTCCAAGTTGGTGAGAATCTTACAGTGACATCTATTCGATAAAGAACTATACTGGTATCCCCACCAGCTGCCTTGGTCAACTTTCCATCTTGTCTCGCTCATATAAACTGGGCAGCTCAAAGTGTCACAGCAGAATTCTGTGACCTTAATGAAAATCTCTTTTTCTATTGAACCAGGCCTGCCTTTCCAAGGCATAATGGCTAGTATGAGCAGAAATCAAACATTTATGCCTTCAGATCGGTGTGTCTGAAACACTACTGCTCCCTCTTCCACTTTCCTCTGTAACACTGTAAGGTGATGAGGATTATGTAGTTAAGGGATTACTCCTCCTAAATGAGTCCAGATTTCCTTCTCTGCCCACTGCTTTCACTAAGAATTTTGTCCTGTAAAAAAAAGCAGAGAGAGATTTTTTCTGTCTTGCCTTTGAGGTACTCTGATGATACTCTGAGTTCATTCATGGCTAAGCATAATAATGCTGTTAAGCAGAACAAATAATTCTATCCTAAGGTTTTATTACATTCAGGCAGCATTACAGAAATAGCTCTTCTGGGGGAAAAATGGGGAGTAATGAGTACTAAAGCAATGAAGATCATCAACAAGAAAAATCTGCATTTTAACTTCAGCTATCTCTCAGTTTTAACCTAGACTGTTAGCAGACTGAGAAACTCAGTTCCTACTATCTTCGCTTTTAATTTTCATTCTTCATGCCCTTCATCACAAACAGTCAGAGGGAGTGGACTTGCCTATTTCTGTTTTAATGATTTTAAAAAAACATCAAAAGACAATTTGGAAGAAACTATTGTTTCATTGCTGTAGTAGATCGACCTTGTCAGCCGCCAGATGCCCATCCAGCTGCTCTCTCACTCCCACTCCCCAATAGGACACAGAGAGAAAATGAGAAAGGATTGAGATAAAAACAGGACGAACTGTTATGAACTACTATCACTGGCAAAACATATTCAACCTGGCAAAAAGATAATTTAATTTCCTGCCAATTAAAATAAATTTGGATAGTGAGAAAGAAAGATAAAAACACCTTCCTGCATCTTCCCTTCTTCCCATGCTCAACCTCACTCCTTCATTTCTGATTCCGCTTCCTCCTCCACTGAAGAAAGAAAAAGGACTGAAAAATAAGAAACAAGCATGCTGATGGTTAATTATCCTAGTAGACTTTATTGTTCACATTCAGTCTGTGTATTAACTTGAAGGCTATTCCTATAAAATACTGCATTGTCCAGACCCCTTTGTTGGAAACTCGACACTTCCACAGCTATATCTAAACCACATATGGTTCATATAGTTCCCAGTTCTGTTTATTAAGAACTTCTCATTTTCCTTTTATGTGAGAATAATAGGGAACTATTGAATCAATTAAATTTTTATATAAAAAATATATTGATTTCACAAATACGGCACAATAGCCACTGTCTGATAGCAGAAATACATTCCTTGTGAATTTAAACAAACAATGTATTCAACAGTAGAACTTTTCTGCTCAATATTGCAACTCATTAATTCAGTTTCCTCAAACTGGCAAATATTCAAGTTCCTCAAATCTATTAAGAGACTAATAACTTGTCATGAAACATTTACATTGAGGAGTGATGTAAATGTATAACAGAGCACTTACTTTCTGAAAGAATTGATGGAAATTAGAATAGATAAACACTTAGAAGAGGCAGAAGAAAGTATGCAGAAAACGTTTGTGGGATCTCAGTATTGAATTTACCTAGTCCTATTGGTTTCTCAAATTAATAACTAATCCTCAATAACTTCAGAAGTCTGATTTCACAGTTGTCATGATTTAGAAATGGTATTCTCCAGTGTAGTGTTCACATTGGAAACATTTCAAACCAAGCACTGCTTGCTCACTACCCCTTCCCTGTCCCACTCCTTCTCCTCCTCCATGGGGTCACAAAAGTTAAAGATCGCTGGTTGGCATAAGAATAATTTACTGAAAATGGCAATGAGATAAGAAAATGAAAAGCAACAATATTAATGACAGAGGGTAGAAAAGAAATATTATTGCTCACACCATGGACAACACCCAACTGCTCCCTCCACCATTTTGCTCTGACCTGGAAATGAACCCTTCCTTTTCCCTTGGAAAATGATGTGAAGTGGTATAGAATAAACACCGGGTCCTAGCCATGCTCTCTCCTGGATACTTCAGAAATTAACCCTGTCCTGGCTGGAACCAGTACAACAGCCTTCCTGTGTGTCTGTACTCATCCTAGCTCAATGTTTTTCCACTTTTTGGTGGAACAGTCAGGTGCATCATAATGCTAATAATAAAAATCAAGAAAGTTAATATTGAAAGTAGCTAAAGACATAACTAGGTAACAAACTAGGTGAAGGGAGGGAAGTTATTTATTTTCTACAGACATGCATGAGCTAAAAATTACAGAAATCACAGCTACTACATATGGCTGAGAGAGTTGGGGTTGTGCAGCCTAGAGAAGAGAAGGGGCTCTGTCAAGGCCCTGTAGCAGCCTTCCAATACCTAAAGACCTTGTCAGGGGTTTTTTACAATGGCACATAAGGATAGGACAAGGGGGAATGGCTTTAAGTTTAAAGACTGTATATTTTGATTAGATATTAAGAAGAAATTTGCCATGATGGTATTGAGACACTGGCACAAGTTTCCCACAGAAGTTGTGGGTACCCTGACCCTGGAAAATCAGGTTGGATGGGACTTTGAGCAACCTGCTCTAGTGAAAGATGTTTCTGCTCCTAGCAGCAGAGTTGGAACAAGATGGTCTTCAAGGTCTTTTCCAATCCAGGCCATTGCACAGTTCTGTGATTCTATTATTTTGTAGCATTTTACATAGGTGAATTCTAAGTGAAGATACATAGAGAATGAAATAGAGAGCTGAGGAGACCATACATTCTGGAGTTCATATATAATATTTTCATTTTTGAAGAGTTTTAGAGCACAGAGATGCCTAAATCCACTAGAAACAGGCTCTTGGGTGGAAAAAAAATCACTGCACATGTCACTCAGTTCTGTGTGAGGAGAGAAATGCTACTGCATTCACAGACAAAGCAAGACCCCTGTAATATGTTTATCCTGTCTAACTTCAAATCAGTGAAATCCATAAATGTTAAATAAGCTAAAGCAACAAAAAACATATCTGAAAGGTTTCCTAAAGATGGCATAATACATGTATTTTACAGAAAAAAAAATCCTTAAAGAATTCATATTAAAATGATAAAAAAAATAATAATTGAAATAATTCCTGTGTCCATTTCTTTCTCTTATGGTGTTAAAAAGATATCTTAAAATAGGATAATTTAGCAAAAAATAAAGATTATATCTTTACGAGATCATCTTCTCTGTGTGTCCTGTCCACACAAAGCAAGGCTACTGCAGACAGTATATTCTTTATAATATAGATAAATTTTCTAGAGAACTGATACTATTCTTGCTACACGTCTATTAATTCACTGATAGCCTTGGACTGTTTTACAGCCTAGTGTAGTCTTTTTTTTCTCCTAATTTGCATACATTTTTTCAGTATTTAGTAACAGATACTAAAAAAGTCTTTAATTTATGAATGTATCAAAATCAGACAAAATCATTAGCTAACAATATATCTTTAAGTTATAGTACTTAAAGAAAAATGTCATTCTTTAAAGAAAAATGTCATTCTTTTTTTTTTTTTATTTTCATTGCTTTTGAAAGGGGTGATTTATGTTTCTATTTTTCAAAATCTTCTCACTCCATATGTTTACGCTTATTACTGGAAAATTTCTGGATTAATGAGGTCAGGATGTGGAGTTAATCATTATGAATAAAGATGGATGCTGCTCTTAGTTGTGTGTCTTATAGAGAGGCAAAAGTATAATTATTTTTTTTTAAGTTTTTAGGAATTCTGAAAGCAGAGAACAGCTATTCCTCTAAGGAAGAATTCAACTTTGAGAGTGACAACATTGTTACACATTTAATCATAATAAAAATGTTGACATGACCTAAACAAGTTACTCAAAAATTGGAAGTAGTCTTGTGTCAAGAGGTGGGCAGCATTGCTTACTCTTGCAAACAAAAGAGGTAAATTTTACTTTGTAAATGTGTTTCTTTTGACAGGCATTTTACACTTTTGAAAAATTATCATGTTTGTATTTGCTAAACATAATGTGAAATCCTTAGAAAGTGGAACAATCGCATGTGCATAGTGTACCAAATATTTCATAATGCCCCTGGAAGCTGTGGAAAATGTAGTATTGATTCCAGCAATGAATATCGCTAAAGTATTCATACGATCCAGTGCATGCCAAAGCAAGATTATAACTGGAGATACAGTGAACTATCCAGAAGTCATTTGGGTGGTGACAGAAAGAATACCTTGGTGACTGTTTATCACTTATTCAATGTGGCCTGGTAGTCAATGAGAAAACTAACTTAACTGTATGAATTCCCTAGTGCAGAAATCAGGATATCAATTCATTTTGTTTTTTGTTTTTCTCTCTGTGGGACAAGCAGCCTTACAAGCTTTTATTTCTACCTGTAAATATAAAATTTTGAACAAGGTCCTGACTTAATACAGTTACTGAGAGAATCAGTCATGTCCTATTAATTATGTTGGTTTACACACAAGACATGCTTTAAATTCTTTTTTTTAATTTCTATTTTCCTCATTCATCTGGGGCAAATACTTCCAAGTTTGAGAACTTAAATACCTGAAATAGGGTGTGTTAATGACAAGACAAACTTCTTTTTTTCTTTTTTTTTTCCTTCTTTTTTTTTTTTCCCCCCTTGTACTGTACTATTGAATGCAAATAGAGTCTTTAAAGAGTCTGGGAAAAAGAAAAAAAAAAAAGATGATATATTGATATTTTTTTACTACAAAAAGTTAAGGAATTCATTACCATTGCTATGGCAGTGCAAGATATGCAAATCTCTTCCAACTGCACTGTGACAGATGGTAGACGTATTTAATATGCCTGCTTCTAGTTTGGTTTCTAAGTCCAATATATGTTGTTAAAAGATTGGAAGTTGAACAGGAAGGAGTAAAGATGCTTGTTTGTCTTGAAATAGCGTGTTCATTTTTCTGTTAGAGTGACTATTTGGAGGCAGAAGGAAACATCTTTTTCTCCAAAATCTTTTGATCATAACCAGGTTTGGAGAACCTGGGAGTGGATGTCTGACAGCACAAATGCACTCTGAAAGACCCTGCAATTTGCCAGGGACACTCCTATAGTAGAGAGTCAGGCCTGTGAGACCACAGAGGGCAGAAAACTTCTAACATGGGAATTTGATGAAGAGCAGCTAACCCAGAAAGCCCCTAGAAGGTGTTGGTTTGTTATTTCTGGAGTAAAATACTTGTTCTTCAGGACCCAGGAACTTTCTTCTTCAAACCTTTCTTCCTGACAGATTGGTGTTCTTATGTGTAAAGTCTTACCCTGAACTTCTGTATTATTTTAGTATTACAGACACAGAGTAGTATTGAGAACTAATAAGCTTTCAGTCCTTCAGTGTTTTGATGTTTTCTTTTTAAAGAGAAAAGAAATGGTGGAAGGGAAAAGGGAAGATTTGCACTCAAAAAGTTTGTCAGACTTCGGCCCCAGACATAAAATTCCAGGTTTTTGCTTTATATGACAACATTTGTGATAGAAGATAGATAACCACATCACTAAAGCCAGGAAGCCAAACCTCTAATATAGACACAAATATAGCCTGATTCTTTTTTAATCCACTGGAGAATTTGCCATAAATATAATCTTTTAATTGGAGAGGATGATCAAACCCTTTTGTCTTTCTTTTGCAGACTTAACCACTTCAATACAGATGTTTTTGCAGAAGCTGCCTCCAAACTTAAGAATCTGCATAAATGTACCATACACTCAATAGGAGAAAAAAAAAAAACCAACAGTAATGGGAATTTCAAGTTATAAATACATCAACTGCTTTAGCTTAGAGGATGTAAACCTCACTAGGAAAACACAGAAGACATTTTCCAAATGTATATGCTTAGCTCTCATACAAATCTGTTTCTCTTCTAGGAAATTGCCTCAGCAAATAGTGCTGGAGAAAACAGTTTTGCTGCAGGAAAAGAAGGAGTTAAAATCTGATTCAAAAGGTTGATTTTGCAACTTCATTAACAGGGAAAGAATTAGGATGACAAATACACTACATGGTTTCATGTTTGACTTTAAGAAGAAGAAAAATTATTCTTAATGGAGATGCCAGTTCAAAGCCTTGGCAATCTGTTAAATTAAATCATCAGCAGAAGGCTTGTGCACAATCTTATGGATCACATACCACTTATGTCCTTAAAAAAATTTGGGAAAATACTTGCTTTTCATACATAGAATTGTTCTAAGAGAAATTAAAGATTTTTTTTTTTTTNTGGTGTTTTTTTGTTTCTTTTTTGTTTGTTTGTTTGTTTGTTTTGTTAGGTTGGTTTGTTTGCTTTTTAATTTTCCAATGTTATTAACTTTCAGGAGAGGTTAGCCCTTTCTGCTCTAATTAATTATAAACCCTTTCTTCTCTAATTTAAGAATTCATCAAAGATAATGATTTTGAAGTTTTATTGTTCTCACTGTTCATATAAATTCACCTTTGTTGACATAAAATATCAATACTATGATCATAATCCTTAACATTTTCAACAGGTAATAATTGTATTATAATTTATTATATTACTTCCCTATACAGATGAAGAATATAAATTTACAAGTGCAATAACACATTCTGTTACTAGAAAAACATCCGGTTTTCTCATGCTAGTGATGTGTTTGTGCAGTTATAGTTAGGTTTGTCAAAGTTTTCATCATAAACCATGTTTTTCAGGGATTTATAATTCGTATACCAAATTGCTACAGTCTTAAATTTCACACAGGGTACACAGTCTTTGTGAAGGACACAAATAATTTTACCTTTTAGATATTATTTTAGATGTTATAGATACATTTGACAGTAACTTAATGCAGATATCTAGCAAACTCAGTTGAAAAATTTCTATGAGGAACAGAGAACTGCCACTCTGACATCACCTGTAATGAAATGAACTTTTTGAGACATACAGAGAATTTACTGTCCAGCTCAATGGAGATCAGATTTGGATGATGAAAAAAAAAGGGTGAAAAAACTAAAGTTACAAATGCTCAATGGGGAAAGGAAGGGCCTAGAATTTGAAAGCTGAATTTCTTCCTGACAGCTAACACATGGGTACTGGTCAAAAGGACAGCCAAAACCCTGGAGTTAGTGAAAGACTGAGCTGAAACATCTGAGAGTCACTTAGGAAGCCAAGCTTATGGTCACTGCAGGCTAATACCATAGCTCATAAACAGGTCGATAGAAGTTGTGGCCACAAGATTGCAGCAGAATAAGCTATTCTGTCTTCCTAAACACCCTTGGATAGGTAAAACTGTTTCAGTTTTTGTAGCCTGAAGAGACTGGGAGTTCTGTGCAACGGATTAAAGAATTTTGGAAGGATTTCCTTGCTATTTTTCCTATTATTTTCATCTATTTTTTTTTCCAAAGTATAACCCTATCTTATCCTATTACAGTGTTTTAATAGTCTTACTATATGTGATCCACTAATATCCACTAGTATTCTGTATACTTTATGGTCAATCTTTGTTCTCTTAAATTCATAAATTACTTAGTTTCACATAGTTTGTTCTTGAAAATGGGGCAGGGGGAATGTAGTTTAATTGATTAAAAAAATTCAGGTCTCAAAACCCCCTTAACTTTTACCAAAAAGCATATAAATTTCTTTTTCTACCAACACTACTTGTTCTTAATAAGAAATTGCTGTTTTAACTCAACATACTGTAGATCATTGGACTCTAACAAAGTCTATTTTCTTGTTTCTGTTTTCTTGTTGGTTTGGTTTTTATTTTTAAAAATTATTTATTTAATTTATGTTGAATGGTAATTCCATTTCTTTTAATAGTCTTTTTGGGTCATGTAAGGTTTATATTTTGTTCCCTTCTTCACTTGACGTTTACTGATTCTTTTTCAGGTTTCAGTATTGCCCCTGCCATCACCACAGTCTGCATTCAAATACACACATGTGCCTTGCATGCAATTCATAGTTTTAAGGATCAATAAAACCCTTCAGCCTCAGACATGATAAAACTTCAGTTTTATTTAAATATCTAAATAGACTTTTTTCCTCCATATTTGTTTAAAGAGAAAAGAATGGCATTTCTAGGTTCCTCCACACATCTTGTGCACTTACTGTTAAAGTTTCCACGTGCAGTAAATCAAACACACTCTGAATGCTTCAGATTTACTGTGTATACATCAAACTAGTCTGCAGGAACAATTGGTGAATGGTACCTGCCTGGGATGTTTCAGAGTGAACTGTAGTCTGGTGTTCTCTGGTTCATTATCAGGAATTTTTCAGTGACATCTCATGTCCACATGCAATAAGTCTGATCTCTGTGAGGCACTTTTCAGAGGTGGGATCACTGACTGTGGATAGAAAGAGAAACTGAGAGGAAGTTCAACTGGTGGGGAAAAAAAAAAAGTTAGTTGTCACAGGCTTTATGGTTTAACTAAAGCAACAGACTATTGAGGGAAATCTTAATTACATATTAAATAGTTCAAATGTTCAAATGAGACCAATGGAGCTGCTGACATCCTAGCAATTCCCAGCTAAATACCATGAGCGTTAGTGTTACATTGGCATTTGCAGAGCAATTGTGATACTACAAATGAAAAGAACGTTGTACCTTTCAAAGCACAGTCATTTAAGTACAAAGTACAGTTATCTGACTGAACTTAAAATATTGACAGGCTTTCTTGAATGAATTAGCTTAGAAATGAGTTTAGGTCACTTTATTAAAAGCACTTTGTCTTAGATCCTAGAAGGAACCTCAAATACAACTTCAGATGACTAGGAAGATGCCTTTCAATGAGGAGATATTGAACATTCCTGAAATTTTGTTGAAGTGTTTTTATGCTCTGATTAGATTACTAAGTGGTTATATGGACTGCCCTTAAAGTTGAAAGACTCTTCATGTAACAGCATAAAATTTAAGCATAAATATGCTGGAGGAACTTGTATTTCAGGTTTTATAAATCTGCTGATTTGGTAGCCTAAAAAAATTAAATTAATGGAACAATTGCTTTCATCTTTTGCCAGTGTATGAGTATTAAGGGGACTGAAATACTCCACCAGACATAACTGAGTAGGAAATCAAACTAATTCCTGCTAACAGTAGGTAGTACAGAAGTAAGACAGTATAGACGTCTATTTATTTCCCATAATTGTCCATCTAGAGGAAAAATTCTACTGTTTTATTTTTGCTTGCTTGAAAATAGTTTGGATGTGATGAAAGTTACAGGATTTTACATCGCTTTTTCATAGCTTTCTTTATACTTGAATATACACTTGAATTAATTTAAAATATTTAATATGTTCCCCGACAAAATGTATATTTTGGGAGCTTTTTCTGTCTCATTCCCTGTCCATTTGTGTCCAAGGCCGTATTTCAATTGCCTGAATACAGCATCTTAACTTTTAAGATATTTTTATTTCAATTATTAGACATAAACAGGTTATATAATTGACATAAATTATCATTCAATTAAATTATTATGATTCTGAGGAAATATTTTTAATGTTTCATTTTTTTCACAGATGCTTATCTATGAACTTGTGATTTTGGTGCATTTGATGCATTACTCTACAAAGTTATCAGGATCTTTTGACAAGCTGAACAAAATGAAACAATATCTGGGTCAATACCAGATAGATAGGGAAGTCAGCAGCAGAAAGGTAAGTCAACATTCCAGCCTAGAAAACAGTGACACATAGTAAGAGTTAGGCTAAGATCTAGTCCACTTAAGCTGGAGATGAGTCCTAAAAATTTAGCTTGAGCAGAATCAATCTTTAAATAAACACATGATCAAATCACAACACCTGCTTTTCAATTATACCTAATGTGCAGATACAGAAACTGTCAGGCTTGTTTCTACATCATTCTTATGGGTAGGGAGGCAGACCTGATTTTTACATAATAGCCTTCGCACTGGAATAAGCAGACAGAACTGCAAACTTTATTTTAGGGCCTTTTATTCTGCAGGGAATTGAAACTGTGGGCCTGACCAAGAGGCTCTGAGGTACCACAGGTGGAAGTGAGAGTCATGAGCAAAGAATGAGATCTGAAATAATATCAGACAAGACCACAGTTGTTGACATTTGAAGAACTGGCTTTCTGGTGCCAGATCCCATGTTTGACTCTGCTTTTTATGTAGCATATGAAATACATTGAATTTTCAGACAATAAAAGTTCAAATCCAGTGCCTATACTTCCAGAATACAGTAGCATGCTTACCTATCTTCTCTGTGTCTGACACATGGGATAAATTGTAAAGGACATAGGGACCATGAATTTTTTCACTTTCACCCTGCTAGTGAAGTGGAAAGACTTGAGAAGGAATGGACAGATCCTGTGCGTCAACATCAGTTTACTGGACTGGTGTTGATGGCAGGTATTTGCTTTTACAATCATAGAACCCTTTCTGAGTATCAAGGATTGTTTAGAATATGTGGGATCCACTTGACAAAAGTGTAAAGGGTCTTCCAAATTAACAAATGCAAAATGAGAGGGAGAAGGGTTAGTGATCATTGTTTTCCCCTGCCTTAGAAAAAGAAATGTGTACTGGCTTTGGAAAAGGACTGACTCTGGACAGTGTGCCGGTCCTGCTTAAGAGGAAATTTCAGTAGATAAAAGACTGCCTCCCTCTATCCTCAGAAGTTGCTCATTCTATAAATTTTTCCCTGTGGTTTTCTAAGACAGCTTCAGAAACATAAGTTGTTTGAATTAATTTGAAAAAAAATGAACTAATTTTGGTAAACTTTGCTTTCATGTCTGTGGAAGTTGGAGTATAACAACCCCAGAGTGAACATTTATAATGGAGGCACTTTAGAAGACCTCTCTTTCACAGTAAAGAAACATGAATAGTTATAAAATGTTTTAAATACCTTAATTATATTAAATATTTTCTAACAAGTCTGTAAGAAAATTTTTAAAAAAGCAGTTTACTGTTTTGCAAACTGCATATAATCTAACAGACATCAAAGACATTTTGATTTTTTTTTTTTTAATGTCATAACTGTGAGTTGATTATTAAATTATTTGAAGGGTTGAAAGAGTAAGCTTGGAGGTTTAACACTGCCTAACCTCCAGATTAACCTTCTGGTTAAATTCAAGCAGATTAATTCCATCCTTATGTTTTATTATAATCTTTTCACAGGAGTAATTAGGACCTATAATGGGATAACTTTTTTAAACAGAACAAATTTAATCCAACTGTTGGTAAATTGAAGAGTTTCACATCTTGTCTGAAGTTAGGACAATTTAGACAGCATATTTGAAAAATATAAAGTTTTGATTTCAGGTGGAAAACGGTCATTCATTTTATCAGTCAGCACTCTATGTTAATTAAGAAGAGATTAATAATGCTATGCCATAGTTTTGTACTGTTTGTTTACCTGTGATTTAACTGAGATAAATAAAAAAATAAAAGATAATAAACTTTCCTGTTATAGATCAGACACAGAAATTAACAAACCTCTCATTATTATTTACCAGGAAGTACATTAAATCTGCTTTTGCTTATCCATGACTTAGATTGATTATATTGCCCAGTGCGAAAAAAACCCCACATTTATTTACTCTAATCACAAGCAAAAACTTCTTATTGCTGTTGCTGCAGTCAACATTTATTAAGCTATACATTGTGTAGATTTATGTAAAGCTGAAAATAATCTACTGAGATAAATTTTCCTATTATTAATTTTTAAATAATATTTCCCTGATTTTCTCTTCTGAAAACTAGTGGATCAGCATAGTTTTTAGTAAAGTTT
>VXAU01000761.1:112358-138455 GCA_013399695.1 Formicarius rufipectus
TTTTTTTTTTTTTTTTTTTTAACATGATTCTGGTTTTTCTCACAGATGTGGCCACGGCTAGGTGTGCTGTCCTATATCACCCTCATCATTGCTGGGAGACGTGACATCAGGGAGAAAAGCACATGCACACTGGAAGGATGCCATTTTATTCCATTTCTTCCTCAGGGAAGCTGCAGAGACCTGCGCTGCAGATTCTGTTCCTGTCTCAATGCTTCCTGTGACTTCCCATCCCTCAGGAAGAATGTAACTCCCAGTGGTGAACGTAGCCAAGCCCAGTAGAGTGCACACACCATGGTGCCAGTGCCAAAAGCAGCTGCAGGGAGTGGGTCTATACTGATTGCGGGTTTGCAGCTCATTCTTTCTCTGATATACTGGGAAAACTCTGCACCACTTGCAGCATAGACCACAGGATTTGCCATAAGGCCAGCACACAATAGGGAAAAAAAAAAAAGATACCATTGCAAGAAATTATACTCCTAATTCAGAATTCAGTACAATTGCTTAACAACAGCATAAAATGGTGGCATCATGTAAAGTTGAGATAGCCAAGCTCAGACAAGTGGAATGGAGCAGTCTGGAGTGGATAGAGCCATGAGAAGTCAAAACAGGGGAGTGGAGCAGTCTGGAAAGTGGGCAGTGCAATGCAGACAATACAGCTTTTTGCAGGTTTGTCCATCTTTGTTTTCCATTGTCTCAGGCTTGGGGATGGAGAATACCAGCTGAAGAGAGAGTCTGCCATCTTGTCTTTGTCTCAGGAATAACCATGTGTCACTGATGAGCTTCAGGAACACCCACCAGCTTGTGTTTGTCTCAGCAGTGACTCGGCACTGACTAGAGGTGGTGTACACCTTTTGTGCGTAAAGCACCTCCTCTTTTGCATAATTCTGCTATTAATATTGGTGGCACTGTTACTGTGTTTCTTCTTCCATTGCTGTTTTCTTTCAGTAAATTGTTACTTCGATCCATAATCTCCACCTCCATCCCTTTCTCAAAGAGCCAGAGAGACAAAGGGGAGCAGTTTATTTAGAGATTAGTTCCCAGCTAGTGTTAAGCTGCCACACACATATACCATGCTACTTCAATACGTAAAACAAGGGAAAAAACCCTAAAGGATTGCACAAGTCGTTCTCCATGATTTTGAGTCACTATGGGTGAAAATTATAGCAAAAAACCAAATGAGCTCCAAATACAGTATCAGGAAAAGCAGGCAAATTTTCAGAAATTACCCATGAAGGGTTCTAATCATAATTGAACTTTAAAAAAAAAAAAAAAAATCAATATTTAGTTGTTGAAATGTGAGATATTAAGAGCTAGCTCAAATTTCCCAGTTTTCATTTGTAGCATCGATTTCTAAAAGCCTTTTGTATTCTTGCTGATTGGTTGAGGCACATCTTTCCATTGGAAAAAAACCCACCCCAATCAGTTTTCTGTTCAGATTTAGTGGCAAACACATATTTAAGTACATACTAGACTGAAAATGCCTTACTGATTTGAATTAACAAGGTGTGCATTATTTTCTCAGAGTTTATAAATAGCATGGAAGTGCTCTTTTGGGTCAGTATAGACATGATTTTGGTACAACTACCAGTCATAACGTCTTGCTCTGCCTTCATTCCTGTTATTTTCTATCCTTGTTAGTGACATTAGCAATTTCATTAGATGCAACTGAACAAACTTTCAGAAACGTGGAAGTAAATTCATCATAAGCTTATACTACTGTTATCACACAAAGCATTAGGCATCTACAAAACAAAGCCTCTCTATTCTGTTAGCTCTCCATCACAAAGGTGAAAAATTAATCTCTTTGAAATAGCATTTGGCAATCTTCACCTCACTAACACTTTTGAAACATTTTGACAGTTACCTTGTAAAGAACAGGTACAAATCTAGTCAAGGGTTGATAAAACAAGACTAATTGATACTGAAACCCAAGGAAGAACAGAATTATCTATTTCAACATCCAGTAAAACCATGATCACATAATTTTACCCAGTGTACGAATAAATCTTTAATCAGCATAAATCAGCATAGTAACAATGGCTTCAATGAATAATAATGATTTATTTCAGTTTTTAGTTGATGATATTTGTAGTTGTTTATTTGTGTATTGTGTTTTTTTTTTCCTTTTTATTTAAATCAACTTTAGTCACAGTAAATGGATTTAAAAACATAAATATTAATAAAATTTCTCAACAGTTAATGGTTTTTCTATTCCAATTCTTGGGTACAAAATTAATATATAAGAATTAGTTATTAATCCTAGAAGTTAATTATAAGTTATGAAAGAAAATACATACAACCATTCTAAGATGGGAGTCTAAGGACACACACAGTTTTCTTGAGTATAACCTTTTCTATATGTTTTCAAGACAATACCAAAGGATACCTAGAATATTCAGAGTCATGTGGAGACCTGTGATGAGTTGTATTTCTCAGGAGTCTGAATTGGAACTGGCACTGTTTAATATCTTTGCTGCTGATACGGAGAGTGGGATTGAATTCATCCTCATCAAGTTTGCTGACAACACCAGTTATGTGGTGCAACCGACACAATGGAGGGAGAGGACACCATCCAAAGGAACCTTGCCAGGCTTGAGAGGTGGGCCAGTGCAAAAACCATGAAGATCAACAAGGTCAAGTGCAAGATCCTTCAGGTGGGATGGAGCAATCCCAAGCAGTGAATGGGGCGGTGAATGGACTGAGAGCAGACTAGACGAACAGGACTTGAGCGTGTTGGTGGACATGAAACTCAACATGACCCAGCAGTGCACACTTGCATCTCAGAAAACCAAATTTATCCTGGACTTCGGCAAAAGAAGTTTGGCCAGGAAGTTGAGGGAGGTGATTCTTTCTGTCTACTCTGCTCTGGTGAGACCCCACATGCACTACTGCATCCAACCCTGCAACTCTCAAGAAAAGAAGGATGTGAACCTTCTGAGGAGGACCAGGAATATGATCAGAAGACTGGAACATTTCTCCTATGAAGGCAGACTGAGAGTCTTGAAGTTGTTCAACCTGGAGAAGGGAAGCTTCAGGGAGATCTTACAGCACTTTCCAGTACTTGAAGGGCCTACAACTGAGCTGGAGAAGACTTTTGACAAGGGCATGTAGTGATGGAACAAGAGGAAATGGCTTCAGACTTAAAGAGGGGAGATTTAGATTAGATATCCAGAAGAAAGTCTTTACTGTGAAGGTGGTGCCTGCAAACAGGTTGTCCAGAGGAGCTGTGGATGCCACATCCCTGGAAGTGTTCAAGGCCAGGTTGGATGGAACTCTGAGACACTTAGTCTAATGGAAGGTGTCCCTTCCCATGTTGGAGTGTTTGGAATGAGATGGTCTTTAGATCCCTTTCAACACAAGTCATTCTGTGATTATACAATTTGCTGCAGATTAGGTAGAGACTAGACTAAACTGACAGCAAGAAAGTAAATACCAATTAATAATGTTTATAATATATTATTATCAGTGCTAATCAGATGAAGCAAATATTGTGTGTCACTTAGTAAAATTCTTAATGTTAGTTTAGAAGTATTTTGAGTTTTCTACTGAGTTCAGCTCCACAGGTATGAAATATTCCAAGGATCAATTCTGCATTTGATTGACCAAGATTATCTGAATGATCCTTTTTGTATCTCTTCTAAAAATCTAAGAAAATAATTTCTGACCTTAAAATATGGTTTTTATATGGACTTTATAAAAATGATAGCATATCAATAAAGTTAGAGTTTGAAAAATTTTAGTCATATCACTTTATTGGCTTTTATTTAGTTTTTTAAGTCAATTTATATGAATAGACCTCGGGAATGTTTCTTTTTTGTTGTTATTGTTGGGTTTTTTTGGTTGTGTTTGGGTTTTTTTTCCAGATTATATATGTGTGTGTTTTTCCATATTTAAATATATATATACAGATATTATTTTTGAAAGCATTCATGCTTTAGAAAGGCAAATAGATTCTAAATATATACCTATAAATATTAAAAATTATACTATATTTCAATACAGTTTAAACTCTAGTTCATCTGTATGTTTTCCAAGTAACTGTATTCTTTGTGTATAGGTTTGATTAGCTAGGAATTCTGACATATCCAAAAATCATGAGGCACTCTAAGGGGCAAATTTATATTTTTCTTTATTTCTGAACATAATTCAGTGTTTAATTTCATAAGATTTTTTAACTGTTTGAGTACAGGTACATTTTCTCTTGCTTATTTCAAAATCAGGGCTTTCTAGACTTGGTAACAATACAAAACAAAGTGAAATCATATTGAGAGGGAAATGAACAAACAAAGAAACCATTCGATAAAATATTAATAAAACATCATCTACCTTACTGAGTGAGGTCCTGCAATTCCAGAATTTCTTTCTATTTTGCCCAGATTTCATAGAAAGGAAAGAGTTAGAGTCTCCCTGATAGTCTCAAAACCATCAAAACCAGTTCATGCCTTGGCTTTTTTCCTACCTCTTATTTTTTTCTCTTCTAAGGTTGGTGGTTGAGGTTCAACTCAGAAGTTGAAACACATGTGAGAAGGGTAGAGTTTAGGTCTTGTTACTGAATTTTCTATCATCTCTTTTCCAGGACAGAGACAAACCAAGTACTCACCGGTCACTGAAGTTTTTCTCAAGTAGATCTAAAATTCAGTAGTGTTTTGTCACTTGTTTTATCAATGGAATAGTCAATGGAATGAAAGTTGATGTTGGCACTTGATCACTGATAAAAAAACATTAATGGCTTTTAGTTTATAGTCATATCTTCATTTCCAGTATGGATGTATGTGATTGTTTTGCACAACTGAAAAACCAGTACGGAAGGGATATAATCAACCCAAACAGGCTAAAATCCATAGGTTTCATCTAAAATCTCTGGCCATGACAAATATTCACAGATACAGAATGTTCTCTCATCTATGTCAGTGATCAGTGAGAAAAACTGTATTGGTGTTGGTTAAACAAAAAAAACCAAAAAACAGAACTTCTCATGCCACTGACTCCTACATCCATTCCACATGTCAGCTGAAGACGGGCAGCAGACTTGGTATACATGCTATAAATACTTGCTGTTGCGTTTGTGTGGTGTTACATTTTCAGTGATAAGCCAAAGCATGAAACAATTTAATGTAAATGTGAGACCAGTCAGGTTTGCAAAAAACTAAAGATGTGATGAAACAAATAGTGTTTCATTGTACCTTGTGTTTCCCTGAACCTTTTCAAAGTAACTTTAATGTAAAAATCTATAAATAATAAAGGAACTAAAGGACATATACTGTACTTGATCTAAAATAGAGATATTGCCACCACTACAGAACATTGTCAAAAGGTAATGGTCACCTGCTACCAAACACTGTAAACATTAAAGTGAAGCCAAGAAAATTATTGATCTTATGACAAAATTCTATTACAATTTTATTTCTAATATATCAAATGATAGATGCATGTATAATAACTTTATGTGATGGATATTGATGCAGTAAATGGACAGCAACTTGCTCTGCTATCATTGTTCAACTATAGATGGACAGGCTAGAACACAAGTACTGGTACATGTGTGTGTATATGCCTTTCATACAGTCAATGCAGAATTTTACCTTTACTATTGTACCTTTTTGGACAATTAATAGACTTTTTATTCTGTTATCTGAAACAATTTTTGTTAATTAATATTTCTGCTGAAAGATTGAATGGTATAGAATAATTAGATACCTGTTTTAAGGTACCTTCAGTCTTTATAGGCTGCTCAATAACTAAACATAGTGTGAGAAGGTGGGAAAAGCACAGTCTGAAATGCAGCTTTTTTGGATGAAATAAACAGGCACTGAGAAGAAGTAGGAAAATAATCTTGGTACACTCCAAGCAACTGATTGCTTATGTCCTTTTTTGCAAGATGGCTGAGAGGGAACAATTTTATTTCCTTGAATTACCAGAGTAGAGGAATATCAGACTATGATTTGGACAATAACAATACCCAGGTTTTTTCCTTGTCTGCAAATTGTGAAGCTAGTGTTAAGTTTATCAGTGAACAAAATGTATCTGTCATTATTTGAATAATTTCAAATCAATCTTCATCAATTTCAGTGAAATTTTTCCATTAAAGAAAAAAAAAAAAAGGAATCAAGCACCAGAATTTGGATTTTTTTTTTTGTCAAGTTTTGCATGAGTTACACCTTTTTAATCCTGTGAACTACCATGAGACGACATAGATAATGGTGGCATAATGTTTGAAGACAGTACTTTTTAGCAAAATACTTTTAAGTATTTAGGTGTTTATAAAATACACATACCAATTTAAGGAGTGGAAATTCTGAAATACTGAAATTATACAGTAAACTTAAGAATAATGAGAATTCTATTAAACACATTTTTAGTTATTAATGATACATAAAACAGTATCCCATCTTCTCAAAGACATTAATTAATTTATGACCATGACAAGCTGTAAAGATACATTTTTGCAAACATTTAGTAAAAGGAAATGAAGATCAGTTATTAATACCACTTAACATCACCCATCTTAATACAGTGATTAAGATAAAGCTTTCAATGTAGGGATAAATACCAGCAGCAGCACAATCACTGCAAGTACTACTAGACAACTTAAACATGTAATATCCTTTTCATGATGTGTCACCCTATGGTGTAGACTGAGTATCTTGGCAAGTGGCTTTTCCCAAGTCTCATCACAGGAATCCCTCCCACAAGCTCCACAGGATGCCTTCTTCCATTTTTCAGCATTGTACTTACCCAGAAAAAGAGAAATAAAGATGCAGTTTCTTGAGGTGGTTTACAGAGCTCCAACTTTCTAGAAGATTATTTAAACATAAACATCAAAGAATGATACAAGGCGACCTCTTTTTCTTTATGTTGGTGCAAATACTACAGAGAGAACTGAAAAATACAGTCACTGAATTTTGAACCCACCATCAGCCGTAATCCAGCCCAGTAGAAACCTAGTTACTCTGTGAAAGCTGAGATGAGCAGATACTGTAGTAGGCACTTCTAGTCTGTTCTGAAGAAGGCCCAGTGCATCACTTTTCTTTACTGATTTCTGATTGACAATGACCTCTCAAAGACTTCTTAGTGCTGTTTTTACCTGGTTGCTTTTAAGTGAATGTATCTTTTTGTACATCTCTGTAGCTATAAATAGTGATGGTTTTCTGTTGAGCAATTTCCTGAACTAAAAGAATGTTTTTTTGTTTTTGGGGTTTTTGTGTGTGTGTGTGTTTGGCTTGCTTGCTTGTTTGTTTGTTTCTTCTTCTTGACTCTGTGAGGAGCCTTTACTGTTAGTTCTTAGTCCCTAAGGTGGACAGACATAGATCAGTTTTGTTAAGCTCTATAGGATCCTAATTATTTTATGAAAGGTTTAGTTAATGGACATCATTACGAATAATAGGAAAAAGTAATCTTTAGACTGATGCATGCAATGTATGGTATGAATGTGGTGAATTTTTATATGAGGTATTTCATTGTTTATTTCTTGGTCGTACTGCTTACAATTTGAATATATTGAATGTTATAGAGGCACTTGAAGCCAGTAGGATAACCTCAGCAAAAGAAATGTTAAGAAAAAAGCTGAATTCTAAAGAATCATACTAAAGCCTTTCAGAATACAAAACTCCCACAGCGACTTCAGCAGAATTTGTCTTTGTTGAATAGTTGCTTGATCAGAACTATAGAATTTGTTCTGAGCTATAATCAGTTTTTCCCTAGCTATAAGAATAGATATTAAAAACTCAGTGTTTCTTAGCTTGTATCATTTCCTATTCATTTCAGTTGTGGTATATCCTATACTTAGAACTCCCACAATAAATGTAATTATTATGAGCAGTAAGTCGTTTGGACTTCTTCAAATACTAAACATAAATATATTATTACATCTATAACAATGAAAAATGTTTTTAATAGATTAATTTTAATTGAGATAAGAATATTTGTTATTATAATCATCTGTGAGGCTTTGTAAATGCAGACTAAAAGACTGCATGCCAGAAAATTCCAATTGCTGGTTTAGTACCCTAATTTTAATATACACATAAGACTTCTTAAACACAAAGCACATGCAGATAAAATTGGTTTATGTGCAGAAAGCAGATGATAGATCAAGTAAACTTTTATGCAGAGCTTTGGAAGGAAAGTTACTGTGAGTGATGTAGTATGGTAGCTTACAATTGAAAAAAATTAGTTTGAGGGTTCAAAAGGGAAATGAAACTGAGGGTCAGAAGTTGGATGAGTTTATGCAGACTAGCATGGTTTGGAACTCTCTTGGATTTCTACGGTTCTGAAGAGTTGAGTCTACATGCTAGCAAAGTCAATGTAACAACCACCATTTCATTCAGTGGTTGCAGGAATAAGCATTATGAGAAGGAGCAAAATCTTTTCATTCACTTCAGCTGTAACAGCACAGAGAGAGTACGCAGGCATACACAAGGATACCTGTTGTATCTTTAAAAGCCAGAAATCTATAAGTGAAAGTTCACAATGAGCTCAATAATTTATGTGCTGAAGCCATTCCTGGTTACATCCTGAAAGATACATTGACAAGAGCAATGACAAGCTTACTGATATTTTAGAGGGAATGTTATTCTTGAATGACCATGTATTCATACACAGGTTTAGGGTTTTCTACTAAGTAGTATTCAGTCTATATGCCATTGTCTTCTATTATTGCCATTTTTAACCAGGAGTAACAGAACTTCTAGAATTTATTATGGAAACTCTATATAAGGACACCAAAAATATGCCTATAAGTCGGCTTTTCATAGTGCAGATCTATTTCAAGTTCCAAATACACCTGTGAAATGTATTAAACTAACTATATATTGACTGCTGGCCATTTTTTACCCCAAAATTTACAAGGGACATATGAAATTTTAAAACAAGGACTCCTAAATCACCATATTCCAGTAACATAAGATAATTATTATACTATTCATTGTGCCGTCTTAAACTATAACTATGACAATTAAGAATCAGAAAAGGGAAGGAATAACATAGAGATAACAATATCTGAGTGTATGTCTTGTCTTCAGTTGTTTCTCTGGATTTGTTTTATCTTAAGTATATCGCATACCTTAAGAACAGATACTTACAAATACACATGTGCAATCACTGACTTCATCCACAAAAAACTGTCTTACCATTTTTTAATATTCAGAGGACTTTATATATTTAAAACAGATGTAGCCAAGACAGGCATTGGCTATATTTCTCTCTGGGTATATTCAGCATTTGAACTAGATTGGAAAGGTAAGAAACTTTCTCTTTAAAAGTACTTATACCATGAATCTGACAGCAAATGCAATAAAAAGACAAGCATGTTTGAAATTGAATTATAAATTCAAAGCTGGAGAATGAGTTATGGATTCCAAATCTGTACTTGAAATCCAAAATTTTCCCAACTTGAAGTAAATTAACTATTTTTACTGGACTACTTTATTGCAATTGAAGGACTGTGTATGACTGACTAGTCCAAACCATGAAACACCATCATATTATTAGTCGTATTAAAAATCACACCGTTAAATATGATCATCATTCAGTACAGGTAAGGATGACTGACTCATCTCTTAATGGTGAGATTGAAATAGTAACTGATCATTCAGTTTAATAGCTGAAATTAATTAGAAAAGACTTACTGAACAGGGGAAAAACAAACAAACAAAAACAAAAATACATTGTAATTCTTTTATTTATTTATTTATTTTTAAATTCTTTTGTTTTTAGTAAAGTGTGGGAATGGATTTCCCATATACAACCTGGAAAGAGTCCTGCCAGAGATGGACAGAAGAAAGCCATCCAGAGAATGTGGATACCTTAAACTGATGTTTTAATNGGACTATAAAAAGTCCCTACTTCCTGAATAAAGCTCTCTCTCTCTCTCCCTCTCTCCCCAAGCTGGTGTGGTGTCTTTGTCCTTCGCCCAGGGCTCTGGCACCACGTGGCCGGGGGGGGAACCAGGGGAGAGCACCTCCGCACCCTCTCCTAGATGCATGGACTAAAATCATAGCCTAGGAGCCTAAATTCATATCGTTGTGACCACCCCACCACCCAACACACCAACGAGGCTTCATCACCCCATATATCCAACCCGGATAGTAAAGAGTTCACAGAAGCACAGAATATGTCAAGTTGGAAGGGATCCACAAGGATCATTGAGTCCTACTCTTAGCCCTGCACGGGATCATCCCCAGGAATCACAACATAATTCTCTACATGGAATTTTACAAATCATCCATATTGCTGATTAGTTAAGGTTAGTTATAGGATGCATTAATGTTAGTTACTGGAGAATAGGCAAAGGAATAACACACTAATGTCTGAAAAGTATGATGTTTGGAATACAGAAACTTACCTGCAAACAAATGTGGGCCAAATTTTCATCCTGTTTTACATTTCTTATCAAAGCCATGTATTGGTGTTGAGTATATGGACCTTTGATGAGGGAACAAAAAAGAGAATACTGGAAAATAAAGACACTTCTATGATTCATAGCGGTAGTTTTTCACATTTCTGTGAATCAACAGATAAAATCTGCAGAGAGAGTTGACATTTTTTCCTCTCCCTTTTTTAGCTGAGGATCTGAATTTTCAAGCTAAAGAGTATCTCCCATGTGCTTCGTCTCTGGATAAATTAGTATTTCAGGGTTTATAACATATGAAGTAAAGAAGTTCTGTCACAAAGAGACAGTAATTCAAAATGTCCATTGCTACAGTAGTGAGAAAATTTTGGTGCAGGGTGAGCACCTCAGAACTCAAAAGAATTTTTCAACTGAATCAAAGGAAAAACTTGGCATATATTGTCTCATATTTCTGGATAACATCTTGTAGTGTACCCCGGGCACAGTTTAAACTGTTGGACAAAAGAAGTAGACCAACATAATAATCTCTTCCACCAACTCTGTGAATTCAATTTTGGGGTGGGATCAGCAAAATCCGTCTTAAGAAAATTGAATTTACTGAATTCAATTCGAATTAGGAAACAGTTTAAACTGTTTAAACAGTTTAAACTGTACACACAACAGCAATTTCTGTACATATTTGGAGTCCGACACTGGTAGACCTTGCCTGCCGTTTTACAATTTTTCTTCCTTTTGCTGAAATGTCAAAGACAGCTCTTTGAAAGGCCTATGACTTAAGGATGCTCCTGAAAGTAAAGTCTCAAGTTAAAGTGCATTTCTTCGCAGCTCCAACAGCTGAAAATAATTGTTTTTTTTTCAGTTATTAGGCATTCTACAATGCTGCATATTATTAACCAGTTGTTAAGTTTTGTTTCTATTCTTTCCTTAAAAACATGCATACAAAAATTTTGTCAAAGAGCTTAAATAAGCAACTCAGTACTAATGAAACAATAGTATGATCCCTTCAGTAAGAAAGTTAAAACACCAGAACCTTACACTGTTCTTTTCCACAGGAAAGAATTTTATTTCACAAAAACACGAATATGCACGTATAGCTATCCAAACTGTTGATATTGAACTAGCTTTAATTAATGTTCTTGTTAAAAAAAGCATCAAACAATAGCTCTTTTATTTCACAGGCATTAAATTAGTTCCCAAGGGAATTTTTAGGGTACTCATAATTTAAAGGTGATTGCACAATTTACTGTGTATTTGGTACAACTATTCATTAGGAGCTTGGGTTTTTTTCTTGCTCTGTAATGGAAATCCTTCTTCTCTTGGGCTGCATTTTGCTTCAATTATTTAACCCCCCCCAACAATCAAACAAACAAACAAAGGAAAGTTGCTCAACATAGACTTCCCCAGGAAACACACCGCATTGCAACCTGCAACCTTTGGATAGTTCTTTATGTCCTTTGTGGGATTTCACTTTCTTTAAAGTCTATTCAGTTCGAGTTTTGCTGCTGACAGTTAAAACATGGGACAGCTCTGATCAGAACAGATTGCCAGCCAACCTTTCATATTCTGTTCCCCTTATTATCCTGGTACTTGTCATCATGTTTTTCCCATATCCTTTTCACAGTTGCCTATTCTGTTTACAGCTACGTATGTTGTTACATCACTGGGCTTCATTCAGCATCCCTGCTGTGATAGTATGGTCCTCAGAGGGAAAATAATGGTAGTAGCATTTATGTCCATTTGGTTAAGCCGCTTACTATTATGTTTTGTGGTTTACAGAAGAGATGAAAGCCAGGAGAAAATAGTATGAAGATGGAATAGACAAAATGTCCTTGTGCTGTGACAGGCCTTCAAAGGAAGGCTAGAAACCAAAAGGATCATTTTGCTGATTACAATGTACTCCAAATGTCATTGTGAAACAGCTGTAATCACTAAGTACAGTACCTTATACCCATCAAAGTGATAAAAATAGCTCATATTATAAGATTAGATAAAAGCACAGCAAGTAAAAAATACAGTATTTTGTTAGGTTTATTAAGTTTACCTGTATTTGAAGCTTTAAAAAAAATCTTTTCATAAAGTCTTATTAGTCTTCAGTTCCCATTCTCCCTTTCATTATGAGGAACAATGTCTCTTAGGAGAAAGAAATGAAAGAATGATTGTTCCTGGCAGTGCACTGGCATATCCAATTTCACAATACTTAGTCCGATCCAGTGCACGCAAAGAACTAGGAACAGGAGAGAAAACCAGGCCTGGGTGTATTTAAATATGTGTGGGTAAGTAATGGGCACCAATGTGACTTGTACTTTAAAGGAACTTTATTACAAAATAACCAAGGGAAAGCAGTATTTGTATATTGCCTCCTGAAATTGAGAAATTCCCACAAATTTATAATCTGTTTTCACCTATAAATGCTGGAATTCTGTATACTGTAAAAGATGGGATTAAAAACATAGGTTAGAGTAAGTAGAGATGCTTTCTCTTTCATGGTTATATCTCTCCTATCATGTTCACAGCCCTCCTCTGGACTTTCTTCAGCATATTCACATCCTTTTTGTGTTGGGAGTTCCCGAGTTGAATGCGATATTCCAGTGGGGGTTTAATGAAAGTAGAGGGGGAGAATCCTCTCCCTTTGCCTGCTGGTCATGCTACTTTTGATACAGTTGAGACAGTTGGCTGTCTGACCTGTGAGTACCCATTTTTGGCTTCTGTCAAGCTTCTTGTCCAACACCTTTAAGACCTTCTTCTCAGGCCTGCTCTCAACTCATTACTTGATTACCAAAAGAGCTTAACTTAAAACAAAGAAAGGTTAGTCAGCCTCTGTCAGGTCTGAAACACAGAAAAACTATTACAATTCAACTATTCAGAGTATGTTGTGATTTTTCTATAGCACATTGTAACTCATGAAAACATAGCAACAGCAGCTGGACCAGACTGCAGTTTTGTTGAAGAAGCAAGGTCATAACCAGGAGATTTCAAGACTACCTTATCCAGTGTCATAGCCCTTCTGAGAAAAGATCTTTGACAGACGTAGTGGACTTTTCTTTAAACTAAGTTTTCTGGGGAAAAAAAAGAGCAGTAATAACATAAACATGAAAACACTTCTCCCACTACTAAAAAGAAAAAAAAAAAAGTGTTTTTGTTTTGTTTTTAACAGATCCAGATAATTATATCAGTAAGAATCCATTTTTCTTTTGACTGACATAATTGTGACAGAGTTGGATGTTTACAGCAATCTAGTAAGTGCCACAGCTACCACCTCTGAACATACCCTTTGAAACAGAAGGAATATTGTTTTTATTTGAGTTCAAAGGGATGCAGGTCTTGCTAAATGTCAACAGAAACTGTTGGAACTTGTTCTCAACCTTGCCAGAACACTCTGCACATAGCAGAAGTGAGTTCTGGTTTGATGATTGGAAAAATAAGGTAGCAAGTAAATAATAGGATGGTATTATTTGAGATAGTAAATGCTTAAGACAAGTGAAGCCAAAATTTACTTGGAGTGCAAAGATCCAAGTCATACATCTAGTATGCTTTTTTCCTCTCCTCTCCTCTCCTCTCCTCTCCTCTCCTCTCCTCTTTCCTCGNTCCCCTCCTCTTTTTTTTCTTTCATTCATCTTGCTAGTTAGTAAAGTTAATAGCAATTAGAGAAAAGGGTTTTTTATCTTCTGAGGTTTGCTGGTAAGAAAACTGGTCTCCAACCTATTCCATGTGGCTTTGCATAAGGTGTGCTATCTATCCAAACATATCCTATTATTTTTGTCAGATGTGTGATATTTCAGAAATATGCCTTCCTGTCCTGCAATCTCTATGGAAACATTGTCATTCAAACAAAACACCTGCTTAGTCAACAAGATTATATCAAAATAAAAGATAAATTAAGTATTGTGAAGAGTTGGAACAAGATATAAAATTGAAATTAATGTGTGCATTTTTCCAACCTTTGAAGAATAACTGCAAGCAGTAATTTCTTCAGGATTTGTCAGTCCACCAAAATTACCTTCTAACTTTCTTGCCATCCTTTTGCTAGGGTTTTATTTCTTCATAGAATCACTGAATGTGATATTATAGATCTTAGGTTCTGAATTTATAAAGTGTTCATTTCTCTGCATACTCCAGACAATATGTACTTGAGAAGAGTTGTATTTTAACACCAAGGTGTCATTGAAAATGCAAGAATCAGAATAATTTAAGATGGAAAAAAATCATTGAGCCCAACCATAACTCTAACACAGTGAAATACACATCTAAATCATGTTCCTAAGTGCCACATCTACATGTCCTTTAAATATTTCCGGAAATGGTGAGTCCACCACTTCCCTTGGTAGCTTGTTGCAATGCTTAATAACTCTCTTGATGAAGAAATGTTTTATAGAATCATAGAATACACTGAAATGGAAGGGACTCATCAGAATCCAGTTCCTAGTCCTTCACAGGACACCTCAGGAGTCACACCATGTCCCTGAAAGCGTGTGCCTTCTTGAACTGGACAAACTTGGTGCTGTGACCACTTCACTGTGAAACCTGTTCTATTGCTCAACCACCCTTTGGGGGAAAACCTTCTCCTAATATCCAGCATAAACCTCCAATGAGTCAGCTTCATGGCATTTCCTCAAGTCCTGTCACAGGTCACAAGAGTGAAGAGCTTGGTACTTGCTTCTCAGCTTTCTCAGGTGACAAAGTTGTAGACTGCAATGAGTCTCATCTCAGTTTCCTCTTCTCCAGGCTGAACAAACCAAGTGACTTCGACTGCTCCTCACATGACTTGCCCTCCAGATCCTTTATCATCCTGGAAGCCCTCCTTTTTCTAATATATGATCTATCCAGTCCTCATAAGACTTGTGCCCCAGACTCCTCAGCACCTTTGTTCCCCTTCTCTGGATGTGTTCCAGCACCCTCAGTATCTTTCCTGTAGTAGGGGCACCCAAAACTAAACACAGTACTGCAGGTGAATGAATCATGAATCATCCTGTTAGAATGCTGCCTAGGAAGATAAACAATATGGAAATGATAGCTCTGGAGTTTGACCTACCAAACCTGAAGTCAACAACAGGGAAGCTCCTATGGAGGTTCCTAGCGACATATTTTGACCTTGGGATTAAACAGAACTCATCAAAGGAATCCAACAAAAAAATACCAAGAAATATGAGTTTGTGACATCGCAGTGAAGACTGGAATATGACGTTACTGTGATTTAGGGCTTTTACAACATTGAAAATAATCTCATTTGTCTGCTACTTAGTCACCCAATAAAGCCTTTAGGTTCCCTAACCTTAATACATGGAATATATTGAGAGTAAAATATTTTTAAATGAGCAATTATGTACATGATTCAGTGAATTATTTTTTCCTAGGAACATATAGAAACTAATTGTTTTTTCGAGATGTACTGGGTTACCTTCTGTGGTTGCCAGAAGCACACCAATCAAACTCTCATGCAAAGAAAAAACTACAGTGAAAATGCTCCTGGATTGAGATAAAGATGGGGCATTTTCATCGCAATTACCATGACTGGCAAAACAAACTCCACTTGTAGAAAATGATTTAATATAATACCATTTAAAATGTTGAGAAATAAAACGAAATTAAACCAACAACTTGTCACCATTTTCTTTTTTTCCCAGGCTCAACTTCACTCTTTCAGTCCTACTTTATCTTCCCTCTGCCCCCACAGGGAGCATGGGTAATGGAGTGCTGTGATCAGTTCATAACTGAGCTGTGGCCAGTTGTCTCTGCCTCTTCTTTCTCTTCACAATATTCCCCTGCTTTGATATGGATCCTTCCCAACGGCCATAGCTCCTTCCAGAAATATCCACCTGCTCTGGCGAGATTAATACCAAGACTAATGTTATACTGGGTTGCTTTTGGCAGAGTGTTAGCAGCAGGCCAAGGGAGGTGATCCTGCCTCTCTACTAAGTACTGGTGAGACCACACATGCTGTGTGCAGTCCTGGGTTCCTCAGTACAAGAGAGACACGCATGTACTGAGTCCAAAGAAGGGCCACAACGATGGTTAAGGTCTGGAGCAGCCAACATAAGTATAAAGGCTGATGATACTGAGAATGTTTAACCTGGAGGAGAGAAGGTTCAGCAAGGATCACATCAATGTATATTAATACCTCCATGGACGGTGCAAAGAAGACAGAGCCAGACCGTTTGTAATTGTGCCCAATGGCAGGACCCCTGGCAATGGGCCCAGACAGAAATACAGGAGGCTCTGTCTGAATGTCAGGAGACACTGTTAGGGTGACTGATCAGTGGCACAGGAAGGCTGTGAAATCTCGCACTTTGGTAATATTCAAAAGCTGTTTAGATATTGTCCTAGGCACCCAGCTCTAAGTGGACCTACTTGAGAGGAGTTGGACCAGATGACCTCTCAGAAGTATCTTCCAAACTAAATCACTGTGTACTTTTGTGAAAGTACCAAAAATCCACCTTATTTCCTAGTGACGTTGCTGAAGACATCCAGTATATTCACCTGTGTGTTTTTAGTGTTCAGCATTTGGTGCTCTGTCTAGGAAATCTTCACAGATAGTGACTTAACACACCTGAAATTCTGGACTGCCTAACATGTCTCAAGTTGGGGGTACAAAACTGAAGCATCAAAAATGACTTGTTACTTTGAACAGTAAAATATTATATTGTTGAATTGCTAAATGTTGATCCCATTGAAATAAAAAATCTTCCAGACGGAAATGGTCCTTGGTGAGAAATCTTTGAAGTGAAAACTTCCCCCATCTATGCAATATTTGAAATAATCTACCCACTTCCTTGAAATCTCTAATTATATAGTATGAAATATTTCATCAAAAAAACAAGTTATTAATCAAGTCTATTACTAACTCTTCAAGCCACCCCAGTTGTATGTGAAGGAGGTGTGAAAAATTAAAGTTCAGTAATCTAAGAAAATATTCCTTTATTCCTTTCTTTGTTAGCTATAAGTAATCGTGGAGGATTCACAGTAGTATTCAGTCTGTGGGTGATTTTAAGACAAGTTTTTCTGTTCTAAACCCAAACTGTATTCTAAAATTAAAACACAGGTTGGATTTCACATTTTCTCTGCCAAGAATTTTCTGAATCAGACATACCATGTAAACTAGTGATTTTCTGAGTCACTTATGTTTTTAGTACTTTTTATAATTAAAGCTTTTGAGAGACAGTTCTAAGCAGCTGCACTAGGCTAACTAGCAGGTGCTCATGCCTCAACTTGAATTAGTTTCTGTCCTGCTGTGATAGCTATCTGGGCTAGAGCAAAAATAGCATCTATGAGTGAACACAGGGCAGATTACGCTTTTTTATGATCCTGTTACCAAAGAATATATAATCTCAATCCAATCAATTCATCAGTTTGTGTGGTAGAAAAAGTAAGAAAATAGAGATGTCTGAGAATATGCAAAATATGCATGCCTACCTGTGGGAACGAGACAGTTTATGTGGAAGTGTCCTGTTGTTTCTTTTAAAGCATATATAGACATAAAGTTCTGTGGACTTAATTTATCTTAACAGCTTTGGAAAATACCTCAGATATTTGAGGTAAAGCAGATAATGAGCAAGCTAATGATCTGAGGACAAACATTCCAGTAACAAGAATGGTTGAAAAAGAGGGGTGAGTGGAACAAATAAAGGGCAAAGAGCACTGTGGAGTGTATTATGTAAGTAAGAACACAAAAAACAAAGCATTGATCAACTCAATCTGACAAAGGAGAAGGGACAAATGGATTTCAAAAGAATAGTTAGGCCAAGGTTAAGGAAAAGAATGTTAAAAGCAAAATGAAAGAGGAGGAACACCAAAAGACTGTGTAATTTGTATATGATAGAAAAGAATAGATGAAGCAGATAAAGTTAATAAAAAAGTTTAAGAGGGAAAAGAGTTAACACAAATAAAAAGGGAATAGGAACATATATGGGAATGAATGTGAAAATAATAAGGCAATTACTTTCAATTTGAAATCAAAAAAATATTATTATAAATTACTAAAGTGTTTAATATAGCCTCTATATCATCTATTTTTACATTTAGGACATTCATCTTTACAGCAAGAATGTGAGTTTCTGATCCTGTATTTTGCTCAAAGTCTCATATTCCCAAGCTATCAGATGGCATCTAATACTTAGGATATAGTGAACATGTTTCTCATCATTGGTACTGATTTCTGGTTTGTATTTCTCAAAAAATTGGTGGACCTAGTTTGTAAGGAGGAACTTGGCACAACTGAGTTTGATATTCGCTCTTGCTTCAATGAGATTGTCCCTTTCCCTGTCTTGCTCATGAAAATGATGATCATCCAAGCTTTTCTCTGAGCAGAAACACTTTCTTCTGGGGCCTTGAATTACAAAAGAGGATCCCATAATGATTGTTAGTCTTTTTCCAATTTATTATATAAAAAAGATTTTCTATACACTCAATATCTCACATACAGATATGTTTCAACTTTCCTTCATATATTAGGCAACTTTATAAAAGAATTGACTAATTGGAGAAACTAAAGCAATGAAACCAGATTTCAAACATCACTGTTGATGGAAGTTTCTTCAAACTGTTTTTAAAGACTCCCACTGAGGAACACTTCACAACATCCACAAGTACCTTCATACTAAATTTAGCATCTGAACATGAAAATAAGTTGGTCAAAGAATTGTATTTTTGCATTGTCTGCCCTCTGCAGTTTTTGAGAAATTTGCTATTTGTTGCAATAGTGAATTTAATATGTAAACATTCAGGTGCCAAATTTGCAAGTCTGAATATTTCCAAAGTGTTAGGAAATACATACACATCACAATGAAAAACTGAGAGTCCCTTGAAATTTTGGCACACAGAACTGATACATTAAAAATTGCCAATCATTTTGAATTACTATTGACAGTATTGAAAATATATTCCCCAGTAAAAGCAAACAAGCCAACAAAAAATAATGGAAAGACTTTCCAGGACAAAATGGTTATAGATGGCAAAGCTTTGGCCACTGGAATAATTTATCTAGTCAGTGAAAATTCTAGTTATTATTTATACAGCACATGTACTTCAAAAAACCACACAATTAATCAAGCCTCTTTCTATAACCTCAAGCTGTTCTAGCTACATCTGAAGGAGTATCACTACTTTTAACATTGAAATGTTTGTGTCTAACCAAACTCTTTCTTCCAGCAATTTCAGATTCTATCTTTTTTTCTTAAATCCCACTTGAGGAACAAATTATTTACTTCCTCTCCATATCAGCATTCTAAAGACACAAATATAGTTTAGCATGTCCTTTCTTAGTTTTCTAGGGAAAATTAAGCCAGTTCATTCTATGGGTTTCTGTACCTCATATTTACTAGATGATTCCTGTGTTTTTTTCAGGGGATGTTGTCTTCTCTTTATATCTCTCACAAAATGTAATACTTAAAATATTGCAAAATTTTCCCCCTATGTTTTACATGATAAAACACTCTTCATACATCCTAATAGATGCAGTAGAATGCTAGTCTCTTTCTGTTAACTACCTGATAAATAGTCTAGTATTTGAATAGATAATCATTCAGTCTAAGCTTATGAAAATGTAGATGTCTCCACTTAATTTTACCCCTATTTTCTCCAATTTCTGGAAATAATTTGAAATTCTAATTCTCACTTCCAATATCCAAACTGTATATCCATGTTTTATGTCGCCTGCAATAAAAATCTTGCTGTCTAGTTTATCAAACAGGTCATTATTGAAACATTGGATGCTCTAGTTTGATGCCTCTTAATGTATCATTATTTATCATTATTTTGAATCTAAGGAGGGAATCCTTTATGGCTATTGTTCTTTCAGGCTTTCATGCCAAACTAGTTCAAAGTGTACAGACAAATGATAAACCTGATGTGGATTTACAAACTGGAAAAAGTTAGATATATATCTCAAAGTTATCAAGGTTCCACCTGTCATCCAAAGCATCTCATGTTCTTTGAAGGCCACAAACCACTTAGTAACATAATAAGCTTTTACTATTCTCAGGGAAAAAAATGTAGAGAGAATATATAATGATGAAAATCTTACACATAATAGTTAGTATAAGGAAAAGCTTATGCTGCAAGACTATTATGCTGAACAGTTTGAAAATATGCCGGTAAATTTCCTAAAACATTTTCTGTATTTAATGCTTTCTTTATTAGACTATTAAAAAATAAAATAAAAAATCCTTCGGGGGACACAGATTAAGAAAACAAAGGGACCAATATCAGTTTTCCTTATAATCATTGAATCTTTACCAGTGAGAACTTTTCCTGCAATCTTTTTGTCTAATAGAAATATGTGGGCACTTCAAGCAACAAACTCTACACTATCACCTCTTGGTCTCTAAGAAACTAATTTTTTTCACATTAGATTTGATGGTACTTTTTTTTCTTCTGTTCTTAGGTATCTCTTAGACTGTTAGTCACACCGACTACTAGCATATATTTATCTCAATTAGTCACTCTAAGCTCTACATTCAATGAAAAGACTCAGTTGTTAACAGGGAGAATCATAAAACTATTTTGATGTCTGCTTTAGGATATTCTGATTAATTTCTTTGACTGTAAAAGGTGGTTTCACTATTAGTTCTGTATCACAGATGTCTACACTACTTCTGATAAAACCCTTTCTTTTATTTTTCCATCAAGTTTCCTCTTTTCAGCCCTTGCCTTCCCACTCTCATGTATCTCATCTATCCTCCCTTCAAGTCCAGAACCACCTCCTGGCAGAGCTCACTCAAATACCATCAAGAAAGGAAATATTTCTGCTCTCTTCTGAGATTCCACATGATCCACAATCTGTCAGGCAAAAAACCAGACATGTCTTTTCTCATCACCTTTTTTACTAACATTTACAGAACACACAGAGTAAACTTACAGTGAATAAATAAAACAGGTACTGTTCCACAGTGCTTTAACTACAAATTACTACTTTTTTTTTTTCATTTTTTCACAATTGAAATATGAGAACAAAACAAGACACATTCATAAATCCATTTATCTTAACTGAAATGATATTGGAGGAGGCTATCTAATAAAAAATCATGATAGCGATTTTATAGACATAAGAAACAACTTTTGCAAGCGTTGTTTCTTGAGTGTGGATGCTGACAAGAACATTCAAGAAGATTTCACTGGTTTTTATATTGTATCACCTAAGATGGTGATGTTACTTTGCTGGCAATTACAGAATCTAAACAGTTCTCACTAATTTTATAATAACCACTTAAGCATGACTGGCTTATGTCATAGCTACAGAGAGTAACAACAAGAATAAAATATGCGATTTTCCCATATCTCTGGGTATACATTTTACAGTGTCTTTTAAAATAAAATTATTTAAAAGACATCTTACATTATTAAATAAAAAATTCAAAATAATACATAAAAGACAATGCCACATAGATTTTTCCAGCAGTAAATTACAATTCTGGAAATATAAAGTTTCATTTCTCCTTTGTTGTTTTATCATGTGAAACAATATTGACAAGGAAAAGACAAATAGTTTTAAAATATTTTGAGTCTGCAGACCAAGTGTATTTTGTACTGCAGCCATAGGTCACTATAGTCTAAGGAAATTCTGTTTAAAATTGGTTTGCTTAAGAAAGAAAAATATAGTTGTTATAGTCTCTGGCTTCTTAGAATCAGTTCAGAATCCATGTTCTGCAGAAATTACTAAAATAATTCACAAAGGCAGTAATTAGGTGACTCAGTAATATAAAAAGTACAAAGAAAATACAATTCCCACTGTTCTCAAAAATTATAAACCCTAAACTCCTGAGGTAACTGATCACAAGGAAGGTAATGTTGAAATGCACATATTCCAGAGGAAGAGATTTTCGCAAGAAAATGCAAATCAAAATACTTGAAAATCTTCCATTATCAGCAAGAAAAATATTATAAATATATCTATGTAACTGCTAGTACAAAATTTAGCATTAAGTCATGATTTGACAAGTGTCTCTGAAATTATGCAAAATTTTAACATACTGATAGTTCCAAACATATCTGAAATGCAAGTTCAATATCTGTTTCAGGTGTACAGCCCTTATTTCAAACATGAGTGGCTGATTACTCAGCTTCATTCACTGCAGACTGGCTGTCAAAGAGATAGATTGTTGAAGTCAGTTCAGAAATATCTTAGTTCTCTCAGCCAGATTAAATGTCAGCTGTTTTCTAAAGCAATGAAATTAATAAAACTGATTCTGCAGTAGAAGCAAGCAGTGCAGTAAGCTCAGATGTCCTCTCATTAATTAATCAGTCAGTGTCAAAGAGACAAATAAAGGCCTGTTACATTGGGTACCTACATACCAGTTGATTGTCCTGGCATAACCTGTACTTACCTGGCTTTGTTGGTTAGTTCTCAAAAGCCCATTAGAAAACTGTGAAGGACATGATTATCAACACACTAGTTCTTGGTAAAGCAAGTCATCATTAATTAACAATAAACACTATTTTGTATTGAACTTAATTACATTCAACTATTAAATGAAATTAAATTATTAAATGTTGTGTCAGTCTCACATCTGAAGTAATTAGGAATGCTCAATTTATGATGGAATTTTCTTATGCTGTTAGATGTGTAGTGTGCAAGATTAATGTAATTTTCAGCCTTTGATGGAAACACAATTTTGATGGCACTATTTTGTTTCTTGGATATATCAGTAGGAAAAATAGTTTTGGAAAAACTTTCATAAGGCAGCACTATTAGAGCCCCTTAAATATATTTGGTTTCCAGATTTCTTGCAAAAACTATGATTGCCTCTGATACTCTAGTATTCCTATTTTTTCCTTCTAGGGCACTTGTACTGGACACAGATATCTTTGTATAATTCATAACCCAAAACATCCTTATATTTCTTCCACACTTTTTGATTCAGATTTTTTCAGCATTTGCAGCTTACAGGTTTTATCTGTTTATTCTGATATTTTCTCTTCCTTTTATGTTATTTTTGTTTTACATTTTTGTTTCTTTTGATTTGTGGTTGATTTGCTATTTTGTTTCATTCAAATGTCGCTCTGGTAATGCTCTTCCACTGTTTTTTCCTTAATCAAATTGTCATCTGTTCAGACTTCAGTAACTTATTTGACATCAGAAATGTGTTGTATTTTTGATAAAACACCTTGTGTACTGAACACAGCCCACATGGCAGTTTAAGAAACAGTGTTTCCCAAAGAGAGTGTTGAATGTGCACAAATATATCCTGTTTTTCTAAGGGCATTTAGCATGACCCTGGTGATGTAAGAAGCTTGAAAAACAGACATATTTGGTATCAGCTATCACCTTGTGAATACCTCCCCTTCAAAAACAGAAGAATTAGTAAACTACATTAATTTTNAGGAAATTGGAGACATTTAGACTTCTTCACTAATTTTCTAGATGTTGTATTTCACAGATTTTGGAAGACTTATTCAGAGAATTGTTCAGGTGTTATGTTACCTGATTCTTGCAGTGAATGAACTTTTCATTAGGCACAGGGGATATTTTCATTAAATAATATATATATTAAAATATAAAAATCATCCAATACTGACACACTATAAGTTTGACATATATATTTGCTCATACATGTAGTTCATAGTGAAATAAAGCTCATAATTGCTGGGCCTGATTTTTTACTTTTTTAATTCTTTCTCCCCTTCCCCCTCCTTCTCCTAGTCTATCACTGGTGCTTCACAAACCTCATTTTCCCCTTGGTTTTCCATCTTAAAAGTAGTAATGCTTGATTTACTTTATGGTCAATAACACATTCACCTTCTTCCTGTTGCAAAGGTCTTTGTTCAAATGAAAATTCCTCTAAGCTAATTGAACCACTATGTTAAGAGACTGCTGGTCTTTGCAAATGCTTAATAATAATCTAACATATTCTCATCCTATGTTGTGTTTCTTGATGCTTGCATTTTATTTCTAAATAATTAGTATTATCATGTTAGAGGTGATTGATTATCTGTCATTTCTTAGTTCTTGTGGGGTCTTTTGTGGCCTTTGCTTTCTTGAAATTCTTTCTTGTGTTATTTTCTCTCTGGTTTCACAGTGATGCATTTTGTCAAGGTTAGAGTGCAACTTTTGGTTTAGAATGGGCAATCTTTTGAGCTTACAAAATCATCATTGCTATCTGTAACGTCTTTCTCTCTGTCTTTCTCCCTGTTTTATCTATGATAGATTGATTCATAATTTGATGCCAAATTTTAATGTTATAACATAAATGTTACCCTTCCAGTACATTCCAGTTGCTGTCATTGCCTACTGCTGACATATATTGTAGAAAATATTCTTCAGAGTCCTCTATATTTCTAGTGTTGCAAAATCGTTGGAGATATCACTTTACTTGGATTTTTAATAAAGCTGTTTTCCTGATTTCTCCTCTCTAACTGCTTCAAATCAAGGAAAGCACAGCACTTAGCTACTGCAATACAGAAAGCATTTCTATCTAGTTTGTTCTAGAGATATCAAAAAGATACCACAGATCTTTTCAGTGCTTTTTATTGCTTTCAAATGATTCCCTGATAGTGATAGGCCAAGCAGCTTCCAATGAACACATATGCAACATGCTGCTATCACGTAGGAGGCAATTTTAAGGAATTCACATTAATACTACTCTCAGATATATGATTTGTTCTTAGATTTGTAATAAATCTTTGTATTGCAATTAGAAACAAAGGAGACTTTTTACCTTTGTTTATTTTCTGTGAAAACAGGGTGAAAAACATCAATTTAACTCTCCCCTTTAAAAAAATTAAGGTGTTATTTCAAGTTCCTTGTGTTTTTGTGGGTTTTGTGTTGTTTTTCTTTTTTTTTTTTCTAATTTATTTAAGAAAAAAAAGCTTAAATTTGAGATAAAGATACAAATTCCTCTCAGAACTCCAAGTGTTGAAGATAAAAAACTCAGACTGAGTGGGAAAAAAGAAGACAGACTCTCAAGAGATATACCTTATGGACAGAGAATACAAGACAGTGATATATCTAGTCAATTCAGTTTGCTTTATTTTTGCTCTTCTATTTCTTATTTTTCACTGCAGATATCGAATGTATTTGAACTCTCAATTATTTATTTTTTGAAGTATATCAGTCTTGTCTTTCTGAAATTTCTTCATTCTATTTTTTTCTTTTTTTCTTCTGTTTTTCTTTTTTATTTAATATGAAGAGTAAAGAAGCGTTAAAAGTATGGTGACTGCTAGAAGTAGAACTTGGTAATTCTGTAAATGGGAGGTATTATTTAATTCATTAGAACATGAGAATTGGAGGGCTCATCTCACATTCATCAAACAGTTTTGAAACTCTACCCCATTAAAATTGACAGTTTGAACAATCTGTTTTATTACTACCAAGTAGAAAGGAATTTGTGTTCATATTAAAATAAATTATAATTATGCTTATTTTAACAAATAAACCAAATTTTAACTTAATCAAAAGAGTAATTTTGTTGTATCAGGGATAAAAAAAAAAAAAAAAAAGGACTGACTCTTTGGGGGTGAACTAGAACCTGTCTAATTTGTTTAGTTTTTTGAATCAGACTGCTGTGTCTGCCCCCCCTCTCTCACCTATTTATTATACAAGTTAAGAAATAAGATGCATATGCTCTTTATGAGCTTTAGCAGAGACCACATAAGTAGAGGAAATTCTGTCCTTCACTGAAATTTGTTCTTATCTTCAGATACTACTAAACTCTCCACTCAGAAATATTTGTTATCTCTGAGTTAAACATGCAAAGAATAAATATTTGACATGGGAAAACTTCAGATTCCACTGAAGAGAAAGCAGCTGTCTTTTTTTTTTT
>VXAU01000761.1:138559-154887 GCA_013399695.1 Formicarius rufipectus
AGGGGATGATCTTCCTTTTTGTTTCTTTTTTTGTTTTTCAGAGAGTGTACTCACAATCATCAGGTATAGTCAGAGAAGATATTCTTAGAATGTCAAATGTGTTCTTTCAGCAAGTAGTTTTATCCTTAAACTGTCTCCCAGTAATCACATATTGTTCAATCAAAAAAAAAAAAAAAGAATGCAACCCTGCACAAGTTCACCTTCTGAAAACGTGGACATATTGCTTCCCTTTACTCTAGCTTCATAAACCATTGGTATACTGCCTAAAGGTTTGATATTTCAACAGAGAGTGAAATGAATGAAGAACTGGAGTTTCCATTTATTTTAATCCTTTTCAAACTCCATTTCTTGCAATCACAGTCAGTATGTAACGTCATAAAAATCCAGGAAGGTTCAGAGATGGTCACTCCTATGCTTCAGCCCACAACACACTTCCATAAACATCCTACAAAAATCCCTATTGTTATGTAAACCAGGAAAATTTAGAAATCTCAATTAAATTTGAGGGGAAGTGGGGCTGGAGAGGGGATGGGGAAGAGAACGAGTATTGCTGTTGTCTATTGGTTTGGCACTTCATCAGAAAAAGTATCCATTCTAAGAATGATAGACCATACCATATGCTGTGGAAGATAAGTCAGACATTTCTAAAAAATCTGTGACATGCAAACAACACATTGCCTAATACAGCCCAGGATACCATTTGCATGCTTTGCAGCAGTGGCACATTGCTGGATCCTGTTCAACTTGGGGTTTACTAGAACCCACAGGGCTTTTCCATCAAGCTACTTTCCAGCTGGGAAACACCCAGTATGCATTGGAGTATGGTATTATTGTTTTCCAGGTGCAGGACTTTGCATTTCTTCTTGGAGACTTTCATCAGACTCCATTTAGCTCATTTCTCCAGTCTTTTGATGTTGCTCTTGGTTGCAGCACAGCCTTCTAGAGTTTCTACGTCATCAACAGACTTGCTAGAAGTGCACTCTGCACCATCATCGGGCTCATTAATGAACATACTCTTGGGCACATGGTGTGACTCTTAGGAATAGCCCTATGCAGGGCTAGGTATTGGATTTGATGATCCTTGCAGGTCCCTTCCAACTCAGTTTATTCTGTGATTCTGTGAAGCTAAATAGGACTGGGCCCATTATTGACCCACAGGGTACACTGCTAGTTACTGGCCTCTGACTGGACTTTGTGATCTCTGAGCCCCACCATTCAGTCAGTTTTCAATCCAGCTCTCTGTCTGCCCATCTAGCCCACATATCAGCTTGTTTATTGAGGATCTTATGAGGCAGAGGGTCAAAGTCTTTTAGTTTTTTAAGTTGGCCAAGCATGTGAATCCATGCTGGCTACTCCCGATGATTTTCTCATCAGGTTTTTCAAGATTAGACACTGCACCAGTTTCATGGCTTTTGCTTTCTCAGTGTTTTCTGAGGATGCCCATGGCTTAAGGACTCCATGCCCTACATGCCATTGGTTTGTCCTCTCTGGTATCTCTTCAGAAGTGGAAAAAAGAGAGGTGATTCAGGGTGACCTCAGAAACATGGTGATCCTCTCCACTGCACGCACTGTAGAGTACTCCAGACTTCAGAATTGTTGTGTTAGGGAGACTAGGGCATTCTTCCTTGCTTATTTATTTAGCATGCATGTAAAAACTCAACTTTTTTAATCCATCTTTTTGTCAACTTCCCAAATGTTTTCTGAGTTTGAATAAAAAGGCTATTCACACACCAGCGATACCGTCATGAGGAAATTCTGTTGCTACAACTAAATAACAGAATATATTGCCTGGCCATTGTGTAACACGGTGTTTGGAGTTCCAGCTGCATAAAGAGCCAATACAGCATAAAAATTACTCACAAATAGAAATATTTGGCATAGTAGTTGTAATTAAAAAGCATTTTCCTGAAGTTATTTATTCAATGAGTATTAATTCAAATTATGTTTTGAACTAATTTGTTTCCTTTTAGAGGCAAAACCAAAACATTGATTACTTATGTTCAATTTTTCCCCTTACATTAAAAAATGCCTCCATATTCTGTGACATTAATTCATTGAAAAAGGTATATTTTAAAAAAAAAAATATATTGGGGTATATTTCCAAATTTTCTTAGTAAAAATGTGCAGTGATTTTTTTGAGATGTTGCTGTAAAAATAATAGATATTGTACTGGTCAATTGCTGAAGGCATAAGTCATGCTCAGTAGCTTAAGTGATGTGTTCATTTACTTAGAGTTGTGTATTGTTTGTGGTTTTGGTTACATAATGATTATGGAGAAATGATGATAACCTTTAGCACTCTAGCTAATGGTAATCAGCCTGTAAAATCTCACTGTTCCCTGTCAGAACAACTTGTCTTGAAAGATTAGTGCCTTACCCAGGGAGGCAGCAAAATTCCCTAAGAAGTGAGTCTGGTTGGTAAATTGGATCTCTTTTCCTCCTCAGAGGAGCGTGTCCTATGACAATAACACATCTTTTTTTTTCACTATGGAAGCAGTTTCCATTTAGGTCAAACCTCAGCGACACTTCTGACCTAGATGAACCATCATCCTTGCCATTGTTTCAGTTTCACTTGCAAAGCCTCATGCCTGCTATGCCACGGCACCTGGGAAGGTGAGGTGGTCACAGAGCAGATGTGCCTGCTGTGCTAGGCAGAAACTTGTCACCATTGTGCCCTATCCCTTAAGTCAACACATTCTGCTGGGTGGGCAGGGGTTAGGGAACTGTCCATATAACATACGCTGTCTGCCTGTCTCAGGGAAGTCAGGGTGTAATTCCTGTAGTCTCTATGTCTCTTTTTCTCTCTCGGATACTCCTCAGACTTCACACCTCCACTCTGTTACTGAGTGGAGGATTTCTTCTTCCTGGGCACAGCACCCACAGGGGTGCTCACTATTGCCATCTGGTACTGGTATACAGGCCAGGCACATCCTGCAGTGCCCTGAACCTGGGGAGTAGCATGTTCTCATCAGAACTCTGGCTGGGAATCTGTATCAAGTCATGGCAGGTACAGAGTTTACACAGGATATGGTCTTCTGCCAGGTGGATGCCATTGCTCTCTGATCGAGTTGGCTGAGTTTCAGTGCCCTTCTTGCGTGTTCTACCACACAAACTGCTGCTCAAACTACCTTTCCATGTCCTTGCTGATGTGTCATTAAAAAAATTAGTCATTTTCTCATAGGTTGAAGCTGTTATTGAAGGAGTTTCTAACATCATCTCTATGTGGTGCTGGCTATTTCCCCTTCCTCCTCTTCTCAACTATATCATACACTAGAGACTTTCAAGAAATATAGAGGAAGAGAGTGGCATTGTAAGAATGAAATAATATAGACAAGCTGTTCTTCAAGATTTTTCTGAAGTTCTGCAGTTTAAAGCTGTACACCTTTAAGAAACTGAGGCAACATTCATTTTCTTCTTCCATCTTTCCCGACAGAAAAATATTTTGGAGCAAAAAATTTTCATTTCCACATTTGGAATAGGGAGGAAGGTTTTTAATTTTCTTAGACACCTTTGAACCTTTAGTGCAGAATACTTGCCTCCTGCATACAAATGAATATTGCTAATCAGAAAGAGGCTTTTAATACAGCAAATAACTCCAGTGGGATTGCTGGAGTATTTCCTCCTAAGAAGACAAAACAGTCCATTTTTTTTTTCATATTCATTAGCAAGTGGTTAGACCTTGTTTCAGTACACACAACATGGAGATTACTGTTTAAGATTAGCTGAAGATAACCAAAAACATACTAACATCCACCTTCTCCTTTTTTTTCTTTTTTTTTTTTTTTTTAATAATCCACAGATGTCATATGAACAGTGAAATATTTAGTCTCGTGATTGTACATAGTATGTGAGGGCAGAATTGGGACTCAAGCAAGTGAATCAGAAGAACTAAAATTGCATTAAGGTCATATTTATTACACAAAGTTGATAATAAATATTTGAATTCAAACCAAGGTTGTGCAATTCACCAGACTTTGTGGCTTGAAATCCTGTTGTATACTCAAAATACCATCACACTTGAATGGGTGAGATACCTTTAAATTAAAACAGTGCTTTTTACTGAAAATTTAGTAGAATATTAGTTCATTTGCATTCTTCTTGCGTTTTTCGCCCATTTTTTTAATGTTACAATTATAACCTTTGTAGATAACTTGCAGGCTGTTTAGATATATAATCTTTAATATTTTATTTTTTTCTATGTAACTGCATTAGATAGCAAGCTTTCAAAGAGAGCAACTATGCAATTAAGTTGCAGCACAAAATAAAAATATTATTAGTTATTATCCATAGTGAGACGCTGACGGATGTTTATTCTGCATTAGTTAAGCTAAACAGTAACCTAATGCTCATAATCATTTCCCTGTTGTTCACACTATTTCTAACACTCTGAATGAATTAATATTGAGATGCAGGTGGTGTCAAAAAATGAAGTAAATTACACTGAAAATCAGAAAAACAGAAGAATAAAGGTTTTTAAACTGAAGGAGATTTGTTTTTAAAACAGTTATATATGAATGGAACTTTAATGCAATACCTTCCTATCAAGATAGACTACTTTCTCAATGAAGATAATAGGCAAATTTTCATAATCCTAAAATATTCCATTCTGTCTTAAATAATATTTTCAAAAGACAGGTGCCTTGGAAGAACTTCTCTAAATAACTTTTATAGAAGAACCAAAGTTGCCACAAAACTACAGACATTGGTGCGATTCAAAATTTATCATAAAATATACTGAGTTGGAAGGGACCCAAAAAGATCATCGAGTCCAACTCCTGGCCCTGCACAGGACCACTCCAATAATAACACTTAATTCTTGAGAGCATTGTCCAAACACTAGAACTATTGTATTACATATTTGCCTCATCCAGGAGACTATATGATTCATTTACTTAGGCATAAGCATATGCATAGACATCTAGTACAATTTCAAACAACCTTGATTCCTCAAACATTTATTCATCCAAGCCAGTCAGGACATGGAGGAATCCCACACCTGTAGGAGGCCAGACCTCAAGGCAAATATAATGACATCAAATCTGTGTGTGGCCTCCACATTCAAGGCATATCAAGAAGGGATGCCAGAATTAATGCATATCCTTCTGATAGGATAGCTTTCAGCACCACTGTAATGATTATTCTCAACATGTAGCAGCAGATTTCTTCAAAGAAAAAATGGACTATTTTTTTCTTCACTGTGGAACACAGACTACCAATTTAAAAGAGCTGCAATTTTTTTTCCATTTTTTTTTTTTCTCTCTGTCAGCTACCATTTACTCTTTCAATTCTCAGCATGCATGCCCTTTACTTTTTCTAGTTGTGTGTGAGGACAAAACTAAGTTTTCCAGAAAGCAGGCATGATTTTGATTCCTATAGTTTTTTTTCTCCACCCTGCATTTTTCTTCCTGAATCTACTGGAAAGTGTGTACTGTTTTTGCCCTTTCTGCTACAACACAGTGCAAGGTCAGAGCCCAAGTGAATAAAATTTTACAATACCTGAAATGTCACCATGTGTAATCTACAAGACCTTTATTGTTTCCTTTCATCTGCTTTTGCAGGTATGTCGCTTTATGCAGGAAAGAAAGCTTACTAATAAGGATATACAAGGAAGTAAATGAGACAAGAAAATAAATGAGTATTTACCAGTGAGGGAGGGGAACAGTACAGTCCTTACTAATCGGTTATGACTGAAATTTAATAAGCCATTCAAACGACTGCATGCCTTGGATTTGCCTTGTCTGCTGAGCTCTGGAAGTTGAGTGGCTCTTCAGTTCCCAGGATGGACTAATGCTTAAATTGCATCAATATTTATAAACTTTTTTATTGGAATATAGGTGCAACATGGCAAATGAGCTATTACAAAGTACACTGATTGCATGGATTGATTATAGTTCTTTTAGCTTTTAAAGAACATCATGGAAATGATCAGCTAGTCCTTTCAATAGCTGAACTGAAATAAATATGTCTGTGCCTTAAAGCCTCTTAATGCTATACAATAGATTTCTTACTCCCCTATTTAGTCTGAAATTGGTAAGAATATGAATGATAGCACCTAGAAACAGGAGAATATATATTTCATTTTCTCTAGCTTCATAAGCAGGAAGGTCTTTCAGAGAATGCAGCTTTACAATATGCACAAAACACATTGTCTCACTGCCTACTATGAGTTTATAGAATCTCAAATTAGTCACCCTTACTGGGAGAAAGGGTTTCTAATTTAGAGAAATTTAGAGATGTATGTCATTTGTCTAGCTAACATTTCTACAAATGTCAGACTGGAACTGATGTTCTTAAATCTATTCATCAAGTCATGACACATATCATAAAGGTGGCAATATATATTACTGCTGTGAAAAAAAAAACCAGCACAGCTAATTAAGAGCAGATCAAAAGTCTTCTCTCTAAATGTTCTTTTGTAAATTACTGTGGATGTTAAGATGTAAAAAAAAAAGTCAGTGCTTCCCCTGTGTTGTAGAGAGCAGAATTGTTACCACCATAATTAGACATGAAATACTGAGTTTATTTATTGCAGAAGTAATGTTCTTCTTTTTGTTTCACATTACTGACTCATAGTTTGTTTCAAATGTATGGTAAGGTCAAAATTAATGTTTGCTTTTAAAGAAATAAAATATATATTGTCTAATCAGTCTGCATTTTTAGTTTGTACCTCAGGCTTTGATATAACCATTGCATTTCTCTGTATTCTCAGATTGAAATTACCTGAATGTCAATTCACTTATAATAGACAGTGAGGTAATGAGTTTTGTATATATTGAAAAGTAAAATGTAACCTGAAATTATCTAAATTTAAATTTGTTGAATTTTGTAGGAATTTGTCAAAATCATGTTGTAGTCTTAAACTGTCTTTGAAAATGACTGCCATGTCTTCTACGATGAGATCAATTCATGGAGGACATTAAAGTGCTGGAGAAGGTTTAGAGCTGAGCAACGAAGGTGATGAAGAGTCTGAAGTGCATGTCCTATAAGGAGTATCTGACTGAGGTGGAGTTGTTCAGACTGAAGAAAAGGAGGCTCAGGGGTGATCTTATCACTCCCTACAATTGCCTGAAAGGAGGTTGCAGCCAACTGGTGGTCAGCCTCTTCTCCCAGGGAACAAGTGACAGGACAAGAAGACATAACCTTAAGCTGCACCAGGGAAGGTTTAGGTTGGAGACTAGAAGAAATTCTTCACAGAAAAGGTGATTAGATACTGGAATGAGCTGCACAGGGAGGTGGTGGAGTCACCATCCCTGGGGGTGTTTAAGAAAAGACTGGATGTGGCACACAGTGCCCTGGTCTAGTCGACATGGTGGTGTTGGGTCATAGGTTGGCCTCCATGATCTCAGAGGTCTTTTCCAACCTAATTGATTCTGTGATTCTGTAAATCCATTTAAATATTTTATCCATTCCAACTATTGATGAAAATAAGACAGTAAGGCCCAGGACAGGCAGATCCATGAGAAATGACACTTGAAACACCTTAGGATATTGGTAAACAATTGATAACTACTTCTTCAGAGTAAGTTTTAAATGGGTGATTATAACTTAAATGCATTTTCTTAGCTTGCTTATATGTCATGCATGGTAGTTCAGAAAAATTTAGTAAAGTCAAGCTGTACCTAATTTACTGCTTCTTTATTCATTTGGCCTGTTAGCCTATCAGAGAAATAAATTCGATTAGTTTGATGTGATCGTTTCTTGACAGACTTATGTTGTCCATTTTTATCACCTTATTATCTTTGAGGCACTTACAAATTGATTTCTTAATTTTTTTTATAGAATATTGTTGGAAATTTGAGTTAGACTAACATAAATATAAAGTCCTGGGCTCTTTTCTTTTTTATTTTTGGAGCTTGGATGTTAAGCTTATTCCCATTGGGACTCTGGATGCCAAAGCTCCAAAAACTTATTTTCCAGGGGTCTAGATATCTTGTAAAATTAATTAATTCTTTATGTAAAATGGTTAATTTGAATAAAATGTATAAATTGAATTTGCCTACCCTACTTTATCAATGATATATTATTTTTGCATTTCTTCCTGTATAACAATCCACAAAGTTTATTTCTTTATATATGTATTTAAAACGAGTGGGACTTCTTTATTTGTTTGGGTTTTTTAAAGCAGAGAAGATTTCATTTGTCTTGATCTTTACCTAATCTAATGTTGTTATGTATCCTTGGTTAGGTTTTGTTTCGTTTTGTTTTTTCCTCCTTATTTTTGATTTCCTTCTCCTAGGGCTCTTCTGGAAACTTATTTTGCATCTTAGTCTTCCTGATTTTACCTCAATAGCTTTTTTTTTCTCCTTTAGCTATATTCTCAGAAAACTACCTTCATTTCCATTTTTCTTTTATTTATCTAAAAATTATTTTCATATCCTTGAAGGGTTTCTGGTCCTGTATTGCTTTCTTAATATGGTTCCTGTCTTAGATGTGGAATGGTATAGTCTGATGAGTATAATGTCATCTTTTCCCCTACTGCCAGTTCTCTCACATTCCTTCATGCATTACACCCTCTCTCTCCCTGAACCACCTTGTCTCAGTTCTTTAAGTTGCCCATGTTGGATTTTCTGAATTCTATTATCTTTACCCTTCTTATTTTCTTCTACCACCAAATCCGTAGGAAATTAATAATCAATCACTTTTAAGTAATTTTTATTCAACTCACATTATGCATGTAGTTTCTCAGTATTTCTGTATGGGTTAGAACAAATTCTAAAATAGCATTTTTCCCTACCAACTTTATAAAGCAAAACAGTGTTTTAATAGAATACTGTTGTTACCAAGAAATCTGAAACTGTTAGTGCTGGCATTCATAACATTACATTTGCTCCCTGTTCACTAGTGTCTGGTTGAGCCTAGACTTTCAGCCGAGTGATGTGAGACCAGCCAAGAACTGATACTCCTTCCCTTATTACCCTAAGTGTTATGATGTCTTCTGCTCAGACCATGGCAGTACATGGCACATTGTCAATACCCACACGGGAAAACAGCAGGAAAGCTGTCAGGCATTTGGGTGAGGCTCTCACACTCACACTTATATGTAAGCCCAGATTTTGCCCCTGGAAAGGGATAAGTGCAGATTAATACTTCTTCCTCATCAGAAATCTTCCAACGGCCAAGATACTTAGTGTTCTATTCTGGGAAATAAGAGCTGTTAGATTTCATGGATTGAAATTCAAGTAAACTTTTTTCTTCATCAGATTTGCTGTAATAATTGCCTTGCAGTCTGACTGTTCTATTTTGGATCCGAAAGCAGATGACACTTGTTCAGTTTCTATATATAGTCACTAGAGATTTGGTGAAAGAAGGTCAGATTACCACAGGATAAAACTGATGCTTTCCATATGGTGGCAAAATTTGATTAGAGAAGCTCAAAAGATTTGCCATCAATGATCACCAAATGGTAACATAAACCCCATTTGGATCTAAGCACTGCCTCCTCACCCATCTCTAAAATGTAAGCATAGCTAACATGTAAACGAGCTAGTTTGCTCTGACATTTCCTAATGTCATGTTCCAAGAGAATAATTTTGTAAATTCATATGGCAATTTCAATGAGTCAGCTTGGAGTTGTACTTTAGGACGGACTGCCTTTGAATGAACACACAGCTATTATCTCGCAGATGTCTGTGGTTAAGTTTTAAAAAATTACAGATGTATCTGGAATGAATAGGGAATCAATTATGAGCCACAGAAATTATTTCAGTGTCTGAAGCTAATTATATTAATTATGGACAAATGCAAAATATGCCATTTCTAATAGTCAAATAAGGTCATTGATTAAGAAAAAAAAAAAAGAAAAAAAAGATGGTTAAGATTGTGAATCATGTACCCTCTTTAAGATGTTAATTATAAAGTCACAGCTCAAACACACATGTCACTAGGTGATTACTGAAAATTTTCCCTTGTTTCTTCATTAGATATAGCTACATAATTTTATTTAGTGCAACCAAATTTATTTCAAGGAGCTATTTCAATGTACTATAAACACAAATGTGATTGCTCACATCTCCAGCTTGGTGAGGTCTTCCCTTTAGATCTATCAGTGTATAGATTTTTGTGAACTCAGTAGTATGGGCCTTACTTTAAAACTATAAATAAGAGATTAAAGTGCCCAAAGCATTATGTCCTATAAGGCATGTCCACAAAAACAAGTATTTGAGAAAGACAGCCCTTATGAGAGAACACAGAAATACAGACTTTCAATGAAAGAATAACATGAGAAAAGCCCTTAGTAATGGGGTAGAGACTATTGTATAAAATACTTGCCACTAGTATCTAGGTATGGATTTCATGCCTGTATTCTCATAAATCTATGTTCTTGTATTTTTATGTCAATTTCAATTATTATGACAGGAAGTTTGTGCATTTTTGTTGTAAAGAGGTGATCCTCAGAATCCTCTTAATCTACACAGAAATATGTATATATGTGTGTAGACGAGAACTGTGAGCATTGAGGATAGCCAGGCTCCAGAGAGATCTTGTCTCCATACTGTCATTGAAGTAGCCCTAAAATTTCTGTCTCTGTTTTACTGTTGAATCAAACACAAAGGGAGCACTGTTGGTTAATATAAGGCAACATGCATTCTTCATTAAAAGCAGAACCTTTATAACTTCCAAGTTTGACAGTAATCAGCATATTTGTTTCCTTGTAAGTAACAGCATAAAGATTCAACTGTAAATATGGGTCAGCTGTATTTTTTACCAGTACAAATCACTCTGTGCAAATCTGCTGATGTGTAGTCTGTGTACATATATATTCTGGAACATAACTGCTTTATAGCTCCCCTGATGAGAAATAAAAGGCCAATTGCATAACCAAAAGCTGCAACAGTAGCTTTAAATTGTATTTTTTCACTAAAACTTAATTGAAGAATATACACTTCTATTATATTAATTCATGTTTCATTGAATGCAGAACCAAGTGTCTGAACTTACAGTGTTAATGAATATTGCATCATATTCTGCACAGTTTACCAAATGAATCTCCTCACAAAATAATGTGTGGACTACAAATTCTAACCCAAGCAGAGATATTAGATACAATTCCAAGAGGTGCCAAAATCAATTAACAATTATACTAGGGATAGCTTAGGTCAGGTGACTTTGCAATATTTATTTATATCACCTAATAAAATAAAAAATCCCTTTCACCTATAGTGCAGTTAACTATAAAAATCAGTGAGAAAAAAAATTATGTTAAGAAGCAATTAATATGTGAGAGTCTATGCACTTCACAACTCTTCATGTCTTGTAAATTCTTGCTTCTATGAAGTATAAAATATTGAAAATAATTGAAAATTTTGGATGCCATTTTGGTTCTCAGTTGCTTTCTGTTCTTGTAGTATAATTTAGCTGATGGGGAAAAAATATTTCCCCCAATAAGAGTAAATAACATTTGTTATAGAACACATATTATGCACATATACATGTACATATATTTATGTGTATATGTGTGTGTATGAATACATGCATTTACACGTAGCCTGCCAGGGAATCTTTCTAAGGAAACAGAATTTTGTCTTAAAACAGCCACAGATGTCCTGACCCAGATTTTCTTTCTGTGCAAATACCTTCATGACGGATAAAATGCATATAAGAAAAAAAATAAAAAGCGTAAAATATTTACATTTGTTTTGGTAATATCTTTTTCTTTTTTTTTTTTAAAGTGGGATTTTCCCAGGCACTAACCTAGGTCAGGAGTATGATGGGACTCCAAGAACAGTGGGCCATTAACATGGTTTCCTTGTTCTGTCTAAGGCAGAATTATGGGGTTGGGTTGTAAATTTGTGCCACAGTTTTATTTTTTCCTTACTCTGACCCTGCTGCTGAGACATCAGGCTGGGAGTGCACAAAAAATTGCAAGGGGATACAGGCAGGGCAGTACACCCCAGCTGACCAAAGGGATAACCCCCAGCATATGATGGTGTGCTGAGCAATAAAAGCTCAGTAACAAAGGAGGAAGAGGGAATGTTTGTGGTTACAGTGTTTGTCTTCTGAAGAACCACTATGAATGCTGAGGCCGTGCTTTGTAGCTAGTGGCTAAACATTTGGTTGCTGAGGTGAAGTAGCAAATTAATTCCTTATTTTGCTTTGCTTGCCTGTACAACTTTACCTATTAAACTGTCTTATTCTTGTCCCATGGGTTATCAGCTTTTGCTTTTCCATTCCTCTCCTCCCTCCTGCTGCGGAGCTGGAGTCTGAGCAAATAACCAAGTGGGTGCTTAGCTGTTGGTTGGGCTCATCCACTCACACACAGATAGTGAAAATGCCTAGGGAGAGAGAATAAAAACATTTTTGAAATAATTTTCTCCAAGAATTACATGCTTCAGGACACAATCCATCAACAAATTGAAAATCATTAAAAAGATGTTTAAGCAATTAATTTGTAATAGTATTTCATAAAGCTCATGATGCATGGTTCTAAACTATTTGTGAGAACTTACTCTTGGAGAAGAGACTGCTGGGGTATCTACAAGGAGGGTGTTCATTTTACTCTTTTAACACGCTTAACACACATGCTACCTTGAACAATAGTTGTGGAAATACAGACATTATGAGAGTAAATGATTTTTGGTTAAGGAGAAATATCCCCCAAACCAAATTTTTCCATCTGTTTCAAGATACAGGTCACAGCACTCACGTTTTTCTATGCATTGCTGCTTTCTCTTCAACAGCTCTCCAGATTAGTAATATAGAACCTTACTCAAGGAGAAAACAGGGAAGGCAAATTCCACCATCGTTAATCATTGTAAATCTGTTCTGATTTTTTTTTTTAACAGAAGTAAAGATGGAGAAGAGCATAAACAACATTCAATTACATTCAAAATACATTAACAGGTGGTGATTCTTAAAAAGAGTAAAGGGAATTGGAAACATCTTGGTGCAGCAACAATCTGCAACACAGCCATATGGCAGATTGATAGTGTTCTCATTTCGTGTAGTTAGGCAGTTCACAGACATAAACCCATTATTTCTGGAATAGTGTTTGGATAGGTCTCTGTTGTACAGATTTTGGATATCTCCTATCAGCTGTCTCAAACTGACAATATTCTGAGCGACAATATTAAATGAATTATACTGTCGTGTTTCACTCTTCCAATCTAAAGTAAAACACTTTTAGCATGGCTATGGAAATGTTGCTCTATAGAAAAAGCAGGAAGTTGCATGGGATTATGAAGTGACATATTTTGAATATCTTAAATACTCAAGATCAAATCTTTCAATTTTTAAAGTCAATACATTGCATGCACATGTAAAACATGTAACAGGAGAATATCACTATTTTTTGTTAAAAAAATCCTCCAATCTTAAAATTAGGTGTTAAAATTTTAAAGCTATAAGAAATACAGGAGCTAAAATTATTTGGTTTTCAAATTAAATTTGACAGATAAATATTTTAGAAGAATGACAACTACTATAATTTTTTTAATCATTTTGAAAAAACAAAAAAACTCCAGAAAATAATGGAGTTCATTTCATTTTAAAGAAGCTACTGGGCATTAATGGAGTATTATAATATCCAAAACTGATAGACGGAAGTCAATATTTGGATTTGCTTCAGGAAAGTATGTGGCTTTGAAGCCACTGGGAATATGGACTAATGGGTCAATGTTCCTCTTGAGATTCATTAGTAATCAGCATTTCACATCAATGTATTGTCTCAATGGTTAATGGTTTAATAGGTACTATATTCTCAACAGTTAGAAAGTGATTCCATAGATTGTATGTATTTCTGTTATTATCATTGACACAAATTAGTTCATTTGCACAGCTAAAACACGCTCTTGCAGAAAATCTTTTATAGCTGGCTGTGTCAAACAAGCCCATGGCAGGAGTTATATATATACATTAAATATACATTTTCTTATCATACTTAAGAAGGAGCTGAAACATTTCAAGGACATGTAAAATGATGGCTGCAATAAACTCTACCACTGAGTCTGCAATACACAGAATAAACCCTATGTATCAAGAAATTGATGTAAAAAGACCATAAATGCCACACAGGGCTATTAAATCCTCAGGGTGAAAATCATTGGCAGTATATACTCTGAAAGTCCAAGAGCTTTTTGCAGCACACTCAGTGAAAACAAAATCCTGCAGTTCATACTGTGACAGAACTAATATTGCCTTCTAACTTTTAAAATGCATTTTGGTCGGGCATTTAGAAGTTTTTTAACACATGTTCAGAGTAGGAACATTATTTATATTCTGATGACTTTGTAACTATTTTGGGGTTTGTAATATTTTCCAATATTACAATATAATAATGTTCTCAATTATAAGTATATAATTAAAAATATTTATAATGNAATCTGTCCCTTTGGTTTACTTTCTCACATGCTTTACAGTACTCTGTTCTTAATTAAGCACTTCTCTAGGCCTTTAGGATCACTTTTCTCCATTCAAAGTATAAAGCCAAAGACAACAGCAGGACAGGATCAAATTATTTATTTTACAGCTGCTTTGTTAAATGGCAAAAAATCTACAGGAAATTTAGGAAAGCCTGATGTTTCATAAATTTGCCCTGATTGTCAGAGAAATTTGCTTTCATAGCATGTGTATAGGCAATTACCAACAAAGGAAGCATCACAGCTCTGAGGAAACTTCTTATTTAATAAAATAATACAAAATAAATAAGTAAAAATAAATACTTCAAATAAAATCCACAAACAAATTAAAAGTCCTTCAGTACAAGTACATTTTAAAAATTCTGTAAATCAACTTTTGCAGACTTTAAAAATGTTTTCTTTCCTTCCTTCTTTCCTTCTTCATGATGTTTTTTTCTATCTCTGCTTAAAAAGAGGGTGGTCCGTTTCCTCCTCAGCTTCGCATATTTTAGAAACATAAGCCAACCCTAAACCAACAAGTGTTCCAGGTTCATTTCCAGAACTGAAAACAGAGTTCTGTGGGATTATAGGTGAAAAGGTCTAATTAGAAGTGTCCTCCACAGTCAAAACTACAAAAGATTTAGGCACTAACTTCATGTAAATCAAGGACAGTGCTGCTTAGAGGCTCCAAATCTACTTAAAAGCTAGTAGAACTTTCAACTTTAGACCTAAGGTTTTAAGTCTCGCTCTAGGCCCTGCTCCAATTGACCTGTTCAATTATCACTCCTGTGATTCAGCTAGGGTATACAAACATTCTAAATCTAACACTGTTCAACTATTCAGTATGGTATTATCACAGTTCTGGTATTCCTTGTGTTGAATTTCCATTACCTTGAGTAACTTAATGCCTCGTTTTGCACAGTGTAGATGAATTCTAACTAAATAGTATGCTTTAAATTACATGCTATCCCTTTAGAAACATGATATTAGAGTTCATGTAGATTTGAAATTATGTGTATGATCTGTGGATCATCCTCCAAAATTATCTACTCTGCTCAGCAGAGTTAAAACAAAGCAAAAAGTTATTAACAGAGGTCTTGGAACAAGTTAAAAACTTCATTGCACTACATTACAAATCTGATTCTTGAATAATGTATTTCTTTCTGATCATCCCAACTTAAATGTATTTAGTTGGATTACAAAAGTCTCAGAGAAAGTAAATCAGACGGGTAGTCTTCCAGAATTCAGAAGTGCTGTGATTTCTGTGTAGTTCTTTGCAGTAAGGTCTTTACTCTCATTGTGACTAGCTTTATGTCAGTTCTAATCTTTATTTAAAACATGCATAATATCCTTCCTTTTATCTCTCTTCCCATTTTGGAATATTGGTCTCCCCATAAAGAAAGGTTAAGCAGCCTCAGAGCTCTTCAGTCTGTAAAAGGTCCAACTAAGGAGAGCTATGAGAAAGGCCTACAGAATCATGATTGGTATGGTACAGATTATGAATAAGGGATATCATGCAGAATTTGTCATTAAAAACAAAACAAAAAAAAGGGGACAAGAGAATATCCAGTCACAGAAATATTCAAAATGTTTGAAACAGTGTATGGCTAAGTTATGAACCCCACTGTCAGAATATTGTTATATTTAAGACTGATAGATTCAAAAATAAAATTGATAGAAAGCTGTTCCATCAACGTCTGTTAAATATGGTGATCCCGACCCAATCTCCCAGAGACATGTTAAAATTTGATTTTAATGTTATGTTCAGAGATGCCTAAATATGATCTTGACTGTAGCCTGCTTATTAACAGTCTGTTTCCCAAGGGTGTTTCTGCCAAATGAAATGCAGAATAAGATGAATTTCAAAGAAACAAACCCACCCTAAGCTCCAATATAAAAATGGATATACAAAAACACACACTAAATTATTTTCAAAGAGTTACAGTATCTCTAGATTTTAAATGGGAAAGAGACTGCATTTTGGCTGGTTTTTGTT
>VXAU01000761.1:154917-173192 GCA_013399695.1 Formicarius rufipectus
TTTTTTTTTTTTTTTTTTTTTCTTTTTTTTTTTTTTTTTTTGTAAAACACATTACCTTTTCTTTGTACAATTTTCCCTGTAAAGCATTATAAATTTACTGTCTTTATTATTAAGAGTAATGAAAATTTTCATTTACATTAATGGCTTTGTATCAAGAACTTACTATGAGTGTAAATTTTTTTAATTTTTTTTTTTTCATAATCCCAGAATCATAAAATGATCTTTCAGTTCTTATCTGCTACTACTGATAATTTTGGGTTATGCCTGAATCAATGAATAGATCACATTTCTGAAAGCAGGAAAAGTAATATATGGTACTTGGCATTCACCTAAGGTAGAAACAGGTATAGTCATACATTCAGTATGTAAACTAAATAGAAAATATACACAAACATTAATTTAAGGACCCTGGCTAATGTTTATTCAAGCTGTAGAAGTATTTGTCATTGAGAAACAATATAAAAATAAAGAGAAGGGAAAGGATGTTTAAATATTAATTACATGCTGAATAGAATGTAGAGAGATGGTTCATGGAAACTGGTTCCTTAGTAAATGGTACATTAATTTTCCTGAAAGTCTTTATACATACCAATGAAATAGTAATAGCCATCACAAAGGTAGGTACCTTAGAGATTATTTTTTCACTCCCACCGTACAGTAGTAATAACAACCTTCAGGCATTTCTAAGATGCTTATCACCCTGACAATGCATGTACTTGTTGTCTGACCTTGTCATAAGGCATTTAGAAATGTGTAGAAAAGAATAAAATCAAACAGTTTCCTGGTAAAAAGGACTAGCTGCATTTATTTCTTTCCTTGTGATCAATGAGCCTCAGGAAATACCTTATAGCTCAATTGCTATTGTTTAATCTACAAAAAAAATTTCTCCACCCTGTCTTCCACCAAGATCTTGTTGTATTAGAGAGGCTGCTGCTGTGTCAAGTGGATATATTTAATCTTAACGAGAAAGATCCTGCATTCGTTCCTGAACAATTAGCCTCAGATCATGATCCACCCTCTCTGTCAGACTGGCAAACACATCCTGACCTTTCCCTGGATCCTATATAGCTTGTATATACAAGAACCTTCATCCACAATCTCAATTATTCTGCTTGTTCAACACGTGTCTGTCATCTAGGAATATGTAGCAGGTCCACATATTAGATCATTACATCATGCAATACAGTGAATTTAGCAGATACTTTTCCCCTGTTATCGTTTGAACTGATATCTTTCTGTTCAACCGATGTTTTGCGTGTCAACAGAGGTGCCAAGCAGGCAACAATGTTGTACCAGTGATCAAGAGATCCATGAATATACTTGTGCTTGTGAACCTGGGCAGTGTGGTGTGTGTTGCACTAGTGATCTTCTGCCTCTGCCAGCCCAAGAGGAGGAGAGGACATGTTCATGTGTGCCTGTGTCTGGTGTCAGTCCTGAATGTGGGAGCCGCTGTGGGCAGCATCTCTTTTATGGTTTTTGAGTGACCCTCTACGTCTCTGTCTTCTGTGTGTGTGTGTGATACACATTCAGCCTCACTGCTGGTCAAACCTGCAAGCAGAAAAGTATCGGCTGCATTTGCTTTTGTTGGAGACCATGAGATCTCAGGGCTGGACACAGTGGCTAGATAGGAGAAACCCCAAGATGCAGAGCTCCTGCAGTCAGTAGATGCTTCTAATTTCCATTAAAACATACAAATTGAAATTATAATGTTTATATCTATGATTATCTTATACTGGATTGATACATACTTGATGTCAATGCCACTTTTTTTTGTTGCATCTGTAACATATTTTCTGATTGCACTCAGAATTCACAGGATACGAAAGTTATGTTAGGTATTGAAAAGTTCAGAAAACATTCTACCTATGTGCAGTTAGATTACAAATTTAATAAAAATTATATGCAATCATAGATTTCAAACCAGAAGATCTTTTTTCAGATTGTACTTAATGGAAAATTCCATTTGAACTGATCACAGGATTTTTATTACACAAGAATTTGACTCAGAAAAACAACATTATCTCTCTTATAGAGAGTGAAAAGAGAGAATATAAATCATGACTTTCATCTCCTTTCTAAGATACTGTTTACAGTTTCAATGTTAGTATTCCTTTTCTGTTATCTTATGTTACTCTGAAATATACTCTTGCCATTCCACAGCCTAAAACATATAGAGAGTTTTTTTGTCTGTTTAAATGGAATCAAATAATTTTGTATGTAACAAATCTGTAGTCATGAGATTTATCTCCACAAGCCTTTTTATTTTTTGTATGAGACTTTACTAAGTACCGACCACCTTATCTACCAGTCTATTTTTCAACTATTTATTGCTATAAGACTACAAATTTTGCAAATACATTTGACTGCTTTAGTAGGCTAATTGAGTTATATGAGGTTCAGTCTAAGGAGTCTAATGTCAGGAGTGAAGGGCAGGACATTGCTTCTCCAGGACTAACACCAGAAGAATATCAACGCTGGAGAAGCGTTTATTGCTATGAAGATGAAGGCTACAAACCGTTTACTATCCCAAAACAAAGACTGGAAAGACGTTTTTTAATATATGGATTTTTTGACCAGTTCCATATAATGTTCTATGTATAGATGTAAAAATACTATTGTTAGAAGGTTCTCCATTATTGTCCTGAGGGCTAGTCACGTTCAGCATTCTCATTGGTTGTTCTTTGGTGCATTGTTTAATATTCATATTTCATGTTCCTCCCATGTTCCTCCCTTTTACCCTTTTATGTATTGTACCTACCCCCTTATTATAATTCTTCTCCCAGTTATACCCTTTTATGTTAAACCATGTCCATTTTCTAGTCCCTTCCTCAGGGTCCCCTATAAAAGGGACTCCCTGAGGAGAATAAACGGCTTGCCCACTTTCACCTTACTTTGTCTCCTCGTTTCTTTCTCCTGCAACCCCTCAGCTACCCTTGAGGTAGCTGACCCTCCCCTTATCGGGACACTTCACATTAATTTTCACTTCCGATAGTCTAAAATAATTTAGCTCTTTCTTTTTGGACTGTGTAAGAAGTTGGTACAGACACTTTCATATTGATAAAAATTGATACATGACTCTTTCAAAAACCAAGTTATTTGAGACAAGAAGCAGTGTTTGCTATCTGAAAATGCTATTTCTAAATACACAGTGACATTTTGTATAAACTTGAAAATTAAATCCTAATAATGTCCCGTCTCATGTCATCTCCCTCTGCCCCTCCACCCCCACAGTTTTCAGAGTTAAATCACATATGTTGTTTATAAAGAAAAAAGCATTTCATCTTTTGAGGTGACAGACATTTGCCAGACATTGGTGTTCAGTTCATACCATCATGGGAAGCAGAACCAAAGACTATCCCTGGTTTGTACATGAAGGACAGTGTCCTGTTGCACCTGCACTGTTTATCGTAAAGTGCATCCTTCCTGAGAAGAACTCTTTTGGAACATACTTATGCTACTAAAATGCTGTTTTTTAAGGGGCATATTTCTCCGCCAACACAGAACTTGCATCCTTCACTTTCCTGACTTTCTACCCAGATCCTTACATGGGTCTAGATAAATTTCATGTCATTGATTTTAGTACATTGATTAGTACATCCACAAATAGACTTATATGAATAACCTTAAGATTAATATAATAACTACTGAATTAATTTTTTTATTCTGCTTTGTAACTTAAAAAGCTGTATATACTTACTCTGAAAGATGTAGACTTATATTTTGTGGTGCCTGTGTGATTTATTTTACCTGAATCTAAAATATTCTTTTTTCCCCTCTATTGGGTGGAATTTGTTTCACCTTTTAAGGAAGATTTAAGCAATGAATCTTAGTGAAGCATTGTAATTCCCCTTATCATCAGTGGAGGGATACCAGCACCCAGAAAGGGCAATTAATCATACCCATATTTTTTTTTCTTTGAGAAATTATCCAGTTGGAATTATATTTATTATGTTGGAATCGCTATTACACAGGTTCTGCTCCAGGCATTGGTGTTTACCTCATTGCAAATACGGCATGGCAAAAAGTGTAGATTGGTGTAGCCAGCAGGGAAAAAGAAACTGGCTACCTCAAATTTCTCTATTATGAATGCTGTACCCATGCTGGTAGTAACAAATCCTTTACAACATGCCAGAATTTTCCATTACTTTCATGTAGTTTGTTAGGTATGAAGTGTGTAAAACAAACCAAAAGATTCAACCATGAAAAGATGAAAAGAAATCATGAAAATTAGACTTTTGTTTAGAATACTTTTTATTTTTGTACCAACTCTGAAAATGAATAGTTGCGTTATAATTCTCTTGCATGTGGTTAATCCAGTAACTGTTGTGAGTGGTGACTGCTCATTTCAGTGTTCGAATCAGTATCTGTCCGATAGTATTTCAATACATTGTAAATCATTTTCTCAAGTAGTGTAGATCACTAATTTCCTTTGGAAGAGAACCAATCAACATATTATTCAGGACACACCTGGAGGGCAATTTGCTTGACTCAAGTTTTGTGAAACAGAAATGACACAATGTTAATTTGCTTTTAAACTCCTTGCCATGTCTAGGGGTTAAATAAGCAATTGGATGAGACCGAACTGAACACATTGAGATATCAGCCATGTAGGCTGCTTATTTTACTTAATTATGATGGAAAAGCTTTTTATATGAGTAGTTAACATGTTCACATTTTCCACACTGGGCCTTTTCAGAAATCTCAGTGACAAATTCTTTGTTAATTTATATTCCACTTGCATTTGAAGCAAATATGTCCACAGAGTTTAAATGTTTCTGATTTTTTTCTCTCTGCATTGTTACTGTTTTTATTACTTTACATTGTGACTTTTACTATTTGTGGCATTGGGAAGATATGCAGTTCTTTAGAGAGGTATATTGGTAAATAAAGTCTATAAGAACACTCACACTTAGGATCTGATTATGTGTTTACAAACATTTATATTAAAATATTAATATGTTATTTACACTATTAATTTATTAACTGATCAATTAATACATGACAGCTATTTGCATAAATATGTTCTCAGTCTCTATCATCAGTAATGTTAGCAATTGTAATCATAAGCATATTTAATCTACCTTTCAGTTAAGCTTACTGCAATTGATTTGGATGATTGGAACAATCCCTGGAATCTAGTCTTGTATCATAGAGGATTTCACTTGAAAAGTGAGTACCAGATTACCTTTCACAAGCCACTATCTTAATGCTAACATATTCAGGCTACCACTTCCAGCAGCCCCAGGCCTAGAATTCTTCATGTATATCCTGATGCCAAGAAACTTGGGGTCTCTGTTCAGACTCAGGGATACGGGTGGCTGCTGCTATCATTTCAACCAGTGGTGAGTTTCACACAGACACACAGAGGACATAGACATGGAGTCCCAACATGGACAGTCCCACAGACAACCACAGACAAGGTGCTGGCCTCTGCAGCTCCCACACTCAGGACTTACACTAGGCACAGGGACACACAGCCATGTCCCCTCCTCCTCTTGGTCTGGCAGAAGCAGAAGGTCACTAATGCAGCACACACACCACATTGCCCAGGTTCACAAGCACATGCAGATTGGCAGATCCCCTGAGCATCAGCACAGCCCCTCAGCCTGCCAAATACCCCTACCCAGATTCCAGTCCCTGTTACCCATCCCGTGAGTCCCTGACTCAGTGGGTGGTCCTGCTGGGTATTCATTGCATACATACACTCACTTGTCCCATAGGTAACCTCCCACTGTAGGTCTTCCTGAATAAGAACATAGACCCTCCACAAACCTGATAGCCCTGTCCGGACCCTGGGCTCTCTACTCCCCAGCTGGTTTTGGATTGGAGTTTGACAGCAACTGCAGACTCACACCCCATGCAAACCCAGTTTGGGGGCAGGAATAGGTGCTAGCCCCCTGCAGCTGGCACCTGGCACATGTGTTGTGACTTGCAGTACCAGTCTAGCTGCCACTGGTGACCTCCTCAGTCTTCTCACTCATATCCAGCCCTTCGGTAGCTGCTTTTGGGACAACACCACTCCCATCCCAGTGGCTGGAGGTTAATCCCACCGATTCTAGTAGCTGGCACCACAGGCCAGGGGCACCTACTGTCAGACCTCTCTTGCCAGGGTCCCCAGAAGCTGGCACCGAGCCTTTGCTGCACTGGCACATGAGATAGGGAGTGAGATTTCTCAGAGAGATTGGTAAAAGAAGATTTAATAAGAAGACAGGGGAGACTGAAGTCCTCAGGTACAGGGTTCTACTGGACAAGCATGCTGATGAGCCCTATTTTACACCTGACCTGCCCCTTCTATACCCTTTTCCAGTTATTATTTCTCCTCAATCTTCTTCCCTTAATCTTTCTTTAATAAATTTTTAATACTCCCAAAGTTCCTCCCTGTGACATCCCGATCCCTCATGTTTCTCCTGTTTCTTGCCTTGTACTGGTTACCAAGTTGGTCTTCTCCAAAGCTATGCCTGCAATTTCTAATGACTTATCAATTAATGATGGGAATTTTTTTTTTTGAGGGGGGAGGGGAAAAGTTTGCCTCCTTTAGCCCTTGTCTACTGTTTTTCTGTCTCTGTGTGTTGTTTATCACTTCCCCTGTAACTTATCACCTTTTGAACAGAAAAGATCCTGTATCAGATAACCTGAATGAAGCTGATGTTCACACATTCCATATAACTTTACAGTATGAATTAGATCTTTTATTTTAAGCAGGATAAATCTATCCCTAAACATAGAAAAAGGATCCAATACCATCAAGCTTATTTGTATTTCTGAAATATTTTGTTACCAATATCATATGGCAGCATAATTCCCATTGTCCAGATCAGCAGGTACATGCTGCTTCTGTCAGTAAAAACTTGATTTATAAAAACTTGATTTATGCAACCTGAGGAAATGCTATAGCATACATCTTAAAGTAGAAAATGATAAAACAATACACTTCACGTATTGTCTGATATAAGGTCACTTTGACTTTCTTATTATACCAGGGAAGTGGTTAACTTAATGGCTCTGAAAATTAGTAATTTTATTACAACAGTATAGTAAAACCTGTGAAATTAAATTTGTAATTATACTATGCCAAATGCATTTAGGAAACAATTATTTTTTAAAGAAATATACTTTTTTTACTAGAAACATATCACTGTGCTATATTTTTTATTTCTTATTTTACTGAGCTCCTTGTTTGAAAACTTTTAAGCTGAAGAAAATGTGTAGAAGTAGTCTTTCTGGTTTCACATAGAGACAGCCTTTAGTAGGATAATGTAAACTGCTGTGACATAATGCAATTTAACTTTTAACACAGCACTATATTACTAAAAAGTAGTCTAGGCTATTGTAATGTTACCAGCAATCTGCTGGCAAAAACTGTAAAAGAATTACGCACTCCCTATCCTGACAGAACATAAACTAGTTATAGACTACCTCTCCTGGTTGAACCACGTGGATTAATTCTGTCTACACCACCTGTGTATTTAAAAAAGTGCTCAAAAGGTTTATAAAATTGCATTCAGCTCTATGTAGATTTGCAGTTACTCATGCAAGACTATGCATTTAACAGCACACCAGTATGTCTGGTTTCTGAGGCAGACAGTCCAGCATGACAGTGGCTTTTACATCTGGTTAATATGGTGTGTCTTCAAATATCTGACCAGCTCTTACTTCTACAGTCATTGGGTCGGTAGTGTGTTATCAATTACTACTTTTATTCAGATACTTGGATTCATTATGAAATATTTAAACTCAGTAAGCTAACCTTAGACCTTAACACTTCTGATTCTATTGCCTTGTATAGTTACACTGCTGAAAATACACACTGTGGTTTTCTAATATAGGACTTGCAGTACTGGGAAATTTTATAGATAATAGGGAAGTTATTTATTTCCTAAATATCAGAGAAATTCATGAAAGGGGAAATATTTCATTTACGTATTATAATGTGGTATTAGATTACAGAAGTAAATTCAGATAAATTTCCCATGCAAGGGGTGCAAAACACAAATCAATGTATCATGATATTGGAAAAAATGCATTCCAATTTACTAGCTAAGTATCTGCACAGCAGTTAAATAAGACAAAAGACCAGCTGTAATAAAATATATGCATATAATAAATACATGTTAATTTGAGATAATAATAAATAATTACTTTGGTACAGAGCTACATTCAGTAGGACGGCAAGAAATAGAGAGTTATAGCTCATTATTAGGTGAAACTACAATGAAGACCAGCAGTGATATTAAATCTTCCTGGAACAAGACATACATTTGTAATCATCTTTGGTGTGAACAAATTCAAGGTAGATGAATGCAAGAAAACAAAGATGCTTCCACTGAGTGGTCTAGAAAGTTATCTAGAAACATGTCCTGAGAAAACAAGATGTAATATACCATGTGTTATTATTTGTGAGTCAAACATTCAAATGTCTGTGTATCTGCATACATGTCATACACAGAAACCAATTATGTATGATTCTACACCTGTATACATATAACCAACATATTTATAGATGAATAGACAGATAGGAGGTTAGATAGCTAGCTAGAGACAAAGAAAGAGATATTTATGGGTATATGATTCAGTAATTTATAATCAACTAGAGATCTAAGACATATATTTCAACATTGTTCAGGTCTTAAAAAAAAGGCTATGCCACTTTCAGCACGCCTCATTTTAAACAGAGAGGAAATGATGTCTAGAGGATATACTTGTCATATTACTCCCTTTTGAATCTCTGGTTACTCAGAATGCTACTTATCCTGCTCAGAAACTGTAATCTTAAACAAAAGGAGACTTTTCAGTTTACAACAGAATTAGAAACTGAAGTGTATATATATATATATCTATATATATATATATATATAGCTAGAAGAAGAGCAAGAGAGTTTACTGTTTGAGGAATTTTGGTTATATGCTCTTTTAGTAGGTTGTTAGTTTTGTTTATGTAAGAGAAAGTTGTGTGTTGAATTTAGAATTTAAAATTCTTAAATATGTGTCTCACAGAGGCAGGGGTGGAGTATGTCATAGGTTGCTGTAGCTGAATTTTAGATGAAGGGGGGCTACCAGGGTGGCTTCTGTTAGATGCTGCTGGAAGCTTCCCCTGTCCTGTCAAGCCAATGACAGCCAGGTCCAGAAGGAACTTCCTGCTTGCTGGCCAAAGTCGAGCCAATTAAGAATCATAGTCACTCATCTGTGAGAACATATTTAAGAATTTAGGAGTATTGCGCAGATGAAAATTCCAGCCGTGGGATAACAACACAGAGTGAGAGACCAAGGTCAGAGAGGAGGAGGAGAAGGAGGGACCCCACACTGCAGCAGGGCAGTGGGAAGGACTAAAAGTTATTCCATCCTGCCTGCAGCCCATGGAGATCCATGGGGGTGCACAGACCCCCCTGCAGCCCATGGAGGAGAAGGTGGATGTCTGAAGGAACTATTTCCCTGTGAGAGGCTCAGGATGGAGCGAGATTCTGGAAGAGACTTGTGGCCATGACTCATGGAGGAGACGACCCACACTGGAGCAAGTTTTTCCCCATGTAGAAGTGTTGCCCGAGGGGTGGACTCACACTGGAGAGGTCTATGGAGGACTGTCTCCCGTGGGAGGGATCCCATGGGAGCAGGGGAAGGACTCAGAGCTGCAGCCCCCCTGCAGATGGTGGTGAGGACTGTGATGGAGGAGGCTGTCCCCCTGCAGCCCATGGAGGACCATTGGGCTGCAAAGACCCAACTGCACCCCATGGAGTGATCCACAGGACAAGATCAATGGCAGCAACAACAACTGCCTGAAAAACCCCCATTCCCTGCTCCCTCAAACTGCTGGATAAAGGGAGGCCTGGAAGGAGAAAGATGTTCTTAAGACTGATATATTTCTTACTTCTTAGTTTTATTATTTTTAGTTTTAGTTCTTATCTTATTAGTAATAAATAAAAATATTTAGCCACTCTGAGTTTGCTTTGCCATTATCTCTCATTGTCTCATCTCTCTTTTTCCTTTCCTCTGGGAAAGAGGGGGCCTAGAGGTTTGGGTGGACACCAGGTGAAAACTGCCACAGAAACTGTAATCTTAAACAAAAGTTGACTTTTAGGTTTACAACAGAAATAGAAATTGAAGTATATCTATGTGGGAATCAATTCACAATTTATAGCATGGAAAGAGTCCTGCCAAAAATAGGCTGGTGATAGGAATCAACCAGAAAATTATAATGCTTTAACTGATGTGTGTAATGTTGTTTTAAGTGTCTTTTTGCCTTACCACGGCTTCTTCTTCCCAGAAATGCCCCCTGTATGCTCGGAGGGGCGGGAAGAAATTGCAACACCATGTTACCTGAAACTCCCTCCTACTGGAATGTAAATCTCACTACCCCTATTGGCCCAGAGTCAGACCCCACCCCCCCTTGGTGGGTTTGAACCCCTCCAAAGTCTATATAAACCATTGATCAACGTATAAGCTTGCTGTTTTGTTCCTCCCTCACTCCTTTCTCTAGGGCTCGCAGGGGCCACGTGGTGGGGGGAAGGGTGGGCAGCACACACTCTCTCCTAGGTTATGGACTAAAACTCCAGGACCAGGGGACTAAAACATACCGTGGCAGACCTCATTTCTACAAAAACAGCACCAACGAGGTGTAAAGAATCCCATCCGGGATCATATAGATATATAGATATATGGGTAGAAGGAGAGCAAGAGGGTTCACTGTTTGAGGAATTATGAAATGCAATAGAATAGCCGTGATTCCTGAGCAAGTACTTCATAGAGTACAGGTAGATTATTAGAAGAATAAGCCTAAATTCTGTTTTGTAAAGGGAACATTTTCCTGACAGCTTATATCTGAACTGGCACTTCTCTTGAGGATTAGTGGCACATCATTTTCTCTTTCTATTCAGTCTAACTGTCTTATATACTGAACATAAACATAGGCAAAAGAATTTTGTTATTCTCTCTACATCCAATCTGTCAGCCTGCTGTGAGCAGAAACAGTAATGTTCTGTAAAGAAATGTACTTCTTCAATGACCATATTAATATTATCTGCAGTTTACTCTTAACTGCTTTTTATTTCTTCTAAAAATCTTAATTTCTAATCAGACTTGACAATGTCATTTTATAAAGAACCTCTGCCTGCTGGTGAATACAAGACAAATTCCTTCTGAGTGTTATACACACCTACCTTGCTTTAAAGACAAATATTGGGATGGAAACTTCAATAAATGAGCTCTTTTCCTTATTAAGATCTCTCATTTTTATTCCCACTATTCCAGAGAGGAAAAAAAGAAAGAGTTTTAAAGGAAAAAATAAGACTTTACAGACAAAAAAATTAAGCAGCAGGAACAACAATACAAACAAAACAGTTCAACCCAACAATAGACAGAGATTGCCTCTAGTATTCCCCCAGCCTTTTATGTACAGACATATATAGGTATAATGATGACCAGCACATGTTTCTCTTCTCTCTTCCCCACTGGAGTAAAAAAAAAAAAAAAAAGGAAAAGGAATAGTGTGACAAACAAAGTTCCTGTGGTTCAATGCCCCCTCCTCAAGCTAGGCTAAAATAAACAAACAACAAAATCAAAGGGAAAAAGGGGCAAAGCAAGAACCTGGAAAACTATTTTGTCAGGAATAAGCTATGCTGCCAAAAGCACTATAGCAGTCACCACTAGCAAAGTGGTGACTCTGGTGTTGTAGAAGCCCCTGGAGCAGCTCCCAGTTGCAGAAATGTTGACTTTGGGTTTACAGTGGCTGGGGCTTGCGTGGGGCATTACTGACAAGCTCTCCTGGATCAGCAACCAGAGCAGGCAGTGATAGCAAGCTGTGAGGGAGGGTTCCAGGTTGCTTGGCTCCTAAGCTGGTGGACAGCCGCAGGGACAGTGAGACTCCAGTAGTGGCCACAGTTTTAATTTTACTTTCATTTTCTCCCCTGGTGGAGAAGGGACAGTCCCAGGCTTCTCTGATCCCAGTACAGCTCAAGTCTGCTTCAGCTCGATTCTCCTCATCTCCTGTGGAAACAGCATCCTATGACCCTGGTGGCAACAGAAAGGTGATCAAAGATGGAGTCCTTTCCCCTTCTGCCACACCTGCATCTTCTCTTTCCTCCTTCACTGCCTGGCTCAAGTGGAGGTGGGGGTTCATTCTTCAAGACAGTGTTGGAAAAAGGGAATAAAATACAAAACCTCCTTTAACCATGATAACATGATAACAGGCTAAAGAAGTACAAATCTGTGAGCCACATTGACTTCAGTTTAGACTTCCCATAATAAGAATCCAATTAATATCACTTATTGAAACAAGAAGACAGCAGAGCTGAAAAAGATTTTGCTACTCTTTCTCCAGAAACGGATGCAGTAACAACAAAGTAGATTTCCTGTTTTCTAACAGTTTAGAAGGTTTGGTAAAGAGTAGGTGACTCTGAACTGTCACCTTACTTATCCAGTTCAAATATATAATCAGATGGGCAGATTTATATTGTTCATTTTCCAGTGTGAAGATGCAAGACTCCAGTCCTGAAGTCACAAGCTTAACTGGGAGTATTACTTAAAATTATACAAGACTTCAAAAGTTTTGCCCAATGAACTTTTGTGGGAGCCTCTGTTTCTTAATACCTCGAGATAGCCTAAAGAGAAGAAACTACATTTTCCCCAGGAGACACTTTTAATTTTAGGAGTAAATACAAATTTTGACAAAGGTTTAAAAGGGGTAACATATAACACAGTACGGCATTACACAACACACTGACCTATCACATGCCAACCCACACAACTTAGCAGAGTATTACCCATTAGTTTTAAGTTACCTAAGTAAAAAAAGAGTAAAGAAAGAGATTAAGAGAAGGAAAAGAAGTAAAGAAAGAGAGAAAGGAGTAAAGAGAAAGAGAAAATAGAATAAGAAAAGATATTAACAGAAAAATAACTACCATCAAAGAGTTCTACGGAAGTCTGATTCTACATGGTGATGACATGCTCCAGAGAAGAAATAGGTACCCTGTGCTTCTGTATTTATGTGTTTTGGCCATCTGTGGCCACTTCTTCCAGATGGGAGTGAGCGTGGTGTAGCCAATCAGAGGCTGGGTTAGGAGTTCCAGAGGTCAAGGTGTGGGTGGGCTACCAGGCTGTCCTTTTGACTGACAGCTATTTTATGTGGAGTCTGTGCTGCAGCCTTGCCATGTGAGTTCTGTGCACCCTTCCCTCTACACACAAATTGGTTCTGACCCAATAATAAAACAATATTTTCACTGATCTTACAGAAGGTTAAAGAAAAAAGAAAATTCAGTTCAAACATCTCTTTTACAATTAGTTTTATGGTATATTGGTCTACTGCTCACACTCAACCCCAACACTCTTACTTTTAATCTATTGTATTTTTTGTTCTCTCCCTCATTTACAGTTAAGAGAAAAAAGAGGAAGAGAGAAAATTCAGAAATTTCCCCTTAAATGTATTGCAAACTGAACTGACTCTAATAACTGGTTCAAAGAGAACACGCAGATACCAGAGACAATGTGGTGGTGGCTTGTCCGCAAAATGCTCAGCAGTATGGGTTCTGGGTTTGGTTTCAGTGAGAGCTATGGCCTAGGTCTGACTACCTCATCCTGGGTGTCAAAATATGTTTAAGCAGCCCTTCAGTGCCTGACTTTTCTCCTGTAAATACTCTTATCAATTAGTGTGGGATGTCTCACACCATAAGTTCCTTAGATTTAGCCACCTGCTTTTTTATAATAATCTGGACTTTTTGTTTCATTACCTATATGACATTTTTCCTTTTTCAGTATTTTTGCTGTTTATATATATATATATATATATTCCCATTAGAGTTGTACCAAACCTCATTAGCTGTGTGCTCCAAGTTATATAATCACTTTTATTTTCTTATGGTGACTGAATTTACTAACATGAAGGTAACTCAGAGGAAAAAAAAAATCTCAGTACTCCTCCTGCTTAAATTCTTTTCCAAAATGAAACAAAAATCTCTATGAAAAGTTGATGTTTCAAAGTGCCCAGAGAGACAAGTGGTAGGCCAAGGCTCAGGTCAGATCAGCTATCTGTTCTGACCATATCAAACTTTTTAAAGATGCCTGTAACTTGCTAGAGCTAGGTAGTTAAGCACATTGACTACTGAGTGCAAAGAAAGAGTCAAAACATCAAAAAGGTAAATAACACCAAGGGACAGAAACTAGATCTAAGATTAATAAAGAACAAAGCATTCCTGACAGGTATTGCTGTCACAATACAGATAACTGTGGAAAGTTGTAGAAAAATACACAAAATGAATGAAGTTTTACATCCATGAAAATAGTCAGTAATACAGGTGGCATGGTCTAGGGGAAATGAAAATATATGACTGAAAAAACCTAGATTGTCCCTTTAAATGAGAAAGACAAAAAAATGATAGCAGTTTACTGAATCAATGCTTTATGTATTGTCACTGAACAGGAAATGGCTCATTTAGTTTGCTTAAAAAAGCAATAGATATTTTAAATAACTGTAAAAAATTGAAGTCTCAAAAATAGTGAAATTCACTTTCATAGAATCATAGTTTTGCCTAAAATGGGAGGAAAGAACTCATGAGACAATATTAATATAGATAAAATAGAGAGCTGGTCTTTAATGAAAGTGCTTTCAGGTGCCAAATATAAGAGCACACCCCAGCATAGAATTCTCACAATTTTATAGCTCTAACTAATTACCATATCTACTGTGTATATCCAACCTGAAAACCATTTGCCTTTGGTACCACTCTCACCCATTGAAGCCCTTTCAAGGGTTCTATGCCCTCTATCTTATTTTGACTGCAGTATATATTATTCTGGTCTAGGTGTATGTGTCCCAAACAAGACATCCTTGAAAAGATTGTTAAATAGAATTTCAGGAATGTGGCACAATGCATGAGAAAGGGGTTTAGAAACTGTAAGCTGCTACCTTAAGTGTGAAAAACTGTACACATATATTAAAATCCAGAAATAAATAAACATTTAAGGCATCAATAGAATAGTTTGGGTTGGAATAAACCTTTAAGATCATCTATTTACAACCTCCCTGGCATGGGCAGGGACACCTCCAACTAGACCTGGTTGCTCAGGGTACCATCCAATTTGACTTTGAACACTGATAGGGATGGGGCATCCACAGCTTCTCAGGGAAACCTGTTTCATTGACTCACTAACCTCACAGTAAAAGTTTTCCTCCTAATATCAAATGTAAAGGCACTTTCTTTCGGTTTGACTTTGTAGGGATGAATAGAGGGTTTGAGTTTTTTATTTGAATAGAAAGATATATTTGCTTTTTTTTGTTAGTAAAAGTAGGAGAACAAGAGGAGGAAAAAGGAGAAAAGATGAAGGAGATAATTATATTTCTGCTAAAAAACTTTGAAAATTGAAGAACAGAATAATCCTTCTAAGTGATATTCTAAGTTTCCATCTAGCTATTCTATAATTACTGTCTGATACATATTTTCTATTTTTCTTACAAAAACAGCATTTGAGAATATCTATTTAAAAAATCTTTAAAAACTTATTATATGTCACTTGTACTTCTTCCCTTCTCCAGTATACCAGTTACCCTGACAAAGATAGAAATCTAGTATGACACACTCTTATTCCTCTCAAATCCATATCAAATGGTTTTGTATAACTTTATCACTATATAGAACCTTGCAACAATTTCTTTCTTAATAATTTCCTGTATTTTTTTTTTTTTAAATGAGAGACTCTTTGTTTTAGAGTTTTTTAAATTCTTCCTCCTACTCTTTCATAGAAAGATACTATGTTTGCTCTTTATTCTTCTAGGATTTCTTCTATTGTCAACAATTTCTTCATCACTAGATATTGCTTCCACTTTTTTTAAAGTGATTTCAGTCTGGTTTCTTTGAAGAGTTGCAAGTTGGGTTTTTTTTCACTTTACTTGCCAAGTCATGGAGTTCATTGAAATTTACATTTTGTGCCCATTATGAGTATGTTGCTTTCTTCATTCATTTAGATAATTTATTTTACTAGTTTGTAAGTGATTCTCTCTAACTTGCTTTTTGTATTTAAAACCTTAAATAGTTCTCACTGTTCATGTGAAACAAATTCAGTCTAGTCAAATCTCCATCTGTATGCTTGTGTTGCTTTCCAAAGAGAGTCTTCAAGTATTTGGCCATTGACCATCTGTTTTTCTAGGTATTCTAATTGTAGTCATCTAAGTCCTTGTGATATTCCTTCCCAGGTACTGAGTTCTGGTTTACTCCCTTGGTTTAAGGACTGCATAACTCCTTTATTTTCTATTGGATGCTGGATTTACTTGGGGTGATGGAGATCATGTCTCTCCTGCATGTCTCCAACCAGCAGGGAAATACAGTTCTCCTTCCTCTTCAGACACTTTCTCTACTTTTCCCTTGGTTTCCTTCCTTGATTTTAGACATGTGCATCTAAACATTGAAATATTTAGGTGAAGTTCAGTTTAACTCTATTAGGCACATGAATTTTTGTTGCTTAGTAGACTAGTGCTTCTGAAGTAAACACGGGATGTAGTTGCAAGACATACATGTGAAATTTTCTTTTGACCTTCTGTTGTTAACCTGGTAGGAGAACTTGTGACATATACTTTAGCAATCATCTTAGGTGTACTAGACCATTTACAACGTCCTGGATTATTAAATGTGTCGTCTTAGATATCTTGTTGCAAAATGATTTTTATTGCAATGCCTTATAAAATATGTTGATTGTATCTTTTCCATACTCCTCAGCTCTGGAGAGGTCTCCACACATGGATGTATTTATGTAATATATATAAAAATATATATANTATAAATATAAATATATATGTATATATAAATATATACATAAATAAAGTGTGGAAATACTGTGGAAATTCCATGAGGCTAAAAAGATTCAGACAAAAAGGCTGAGTGAAGATCATTTGAAAGCACTGGATTTTTAGTATCTAGAAATTGGAAGGGAGTTTGAAAGTAATGTTCAATCATTTAAAACCAAAACTGATAACAGAAGGTCGATCAACATTTTCAGAGGTAACAAGAAATAACCAGCTTAATTTGCAACACATTTAAATTTGCTTTAAAAAACACTAAAAAACTATTTTGTTACTAAGTAATTCCTGGGTGTCCTAGGTTGTCATAAATAGTACTTTGAACTGTGCATTTCTATAAGGTCATTAAATGTAAGTGTTCCTAAGTTCAAGTGAACACAATTTCACAATTGTATAAAAGAAAAAAAAAATTAGTACTGTAAGATATAAGCATGAAATACACATACAGAGATTGTATTTTTCAGCCTATTAACTCAGAGACGCAGTCCTAAACTTCCACAGAACTTTTGCTCTGTCACTTGTGAACACATGAATTTGCAATATGTTTAGGCTATGAAGCCTGGTACCAACTTGCTTTGTTTTACAAAATTTTAGAGACTCTTAGTTTGCACATAGTGTTTAATCTATGTTGACCTTCTCATATGCTATCAATCTTTTTGCCCTGGTTCTTGGAACAGGACAGTATACTAAATAGAGGTAACACTCAGAATTGAAACTACCAAGAAGACAATAATTATTTCTTTACTGTATATATGTTATGTTCATTATTATCTGTTGCGGTCCGGAAGGGAAAGAGGACACGGTCCACGCGGGGAAGGATGTGAACAGGCGTGAACACTTTATTAAGGAGAGCTTGGGATACTTATAGGGTTCGGTCGGAGGGTTCTAGAACTTGGGTGGAGTTAGGGGAGGACCACGACACAAAAGGAGAAGGGAAGGAGGGTTTGTAACTTATACGGGAAAACTGGAGGTGGCTTAGCCTTATAGGGTGGAGCTGCATTGCCCCACTGGCTAGCCAGTGAGGTTTTGGGGTACATGAACCAATCAGGGGGCTGTAATCGGGGTTTCCATAACTGATCAGAACAGTTGGACATACAGAAGTAATAGAATGGTATTAATTACCTATCTAATACATCTTTTATCCTAACAATAACACTTGAACAGTATAAAAACTTGTAAAAACAGCAGCTTTATGGCAAAGGGTATACAGCAGGTGGTTGTGGCAGCAGCAAACAGGTTCATCTATAGGTAGACATTATTCTTTCATCAGTTCCTGACAGGTGTCTCTCCTGACAATTATCTATGCATATATGTAGACATATATTTATTAAATGCCCAGAAACTAAAAAAGAGCATAGGTTACTTAGCATGGAACAGCATGTGTTCAAGTCTCACATTTTATTCTGATAACTGTTAAAAAGTATTCAACATAACACAGGTAACCAGCCTTCCTTCCTTCCTTCCTTCCTTCCTTCCTTCCTTCCTTCCTTCCTTCCTTCCT
>VXAU01000761.1:173910-186457 GCA_013399695.1 Formicarius rufipectus
AAAAAAAAAAGAAGAAAAAAACCACCAAACCTCAGGATATTCTGACCACATTTATTTGATGCTGATTTGTTATCACTAAAGATTATATTATCAGTATGGGCTGTACTGAATAATTTTATCTTCTCACCTTTTCCTTTCTTCTTCTTTGTTCTCCTAAGTACCAGCAGGGAGATCATTATTGAGAGCACAGAGATTTCAGCTTCCATCTGCCTCTTGTGGTGCGCATTGTTAATCCACCCTATAAAGCTGGAAACCACACTTGAAATAAAATACTATTTACTCTCACAAATAGTGCACAGATAGTCCGCATAAGTAGCTTTAAATAGTTTCACAGTCCTAAATAAGAACTAAACTATAATTATTTCTCTGCTCATTGTCAATTCAAACTCTAACTAGCAGAATTGTGTTTAACACCATTTTGTTGCAATGCCAGTGAAAGAAATTTCATTTGATCATTCAGCTAATACTTAACAACTAATTAAAATGTAAAACCTTTATTGTGGTTCTGAGCCTTTTGGATTTGCTTTCTTTACCTTTAAGTTTAAAAATTCGATATTGTTTCTAAATTTAGGAATGCTACCATAGGTTTTCCCTAATGTCACTGAACATACATGACTTTAACAGGAGATTTAGACTAGACAAAATATATTTCCAACAAACTCCGTGGTAATTTACTTGATTTTACATTTGCAGCAAATGGACAAAAAGCCTGCACTTACAATAAAGACATCTGTGTTAGGAAATGCTAACCAATTTTAAGCAACTAAAAAAGTGATTCATTAGAGTCTCTTAATGCACAGAACTGAGAGCTCTTAAGAAAAGCTAAGAAGTATAAACAACCAAAGGAATAAATAAGAAAAAATAATCATACTCAGAAACACAAGGTAATTCTAGTGAGGGTCTGTTACCACTTTTGCAATATACATGAATCTCAACACTAATACAACAAAATTCACATATCATTAGATAATCTTTGCCTGAAAATTATCAATTGCTGCTCATAAAAAACTATATGTATCTAAAAAATATATTGACTTCCATTACATTTTATCCTGTTAAGGTATTAAAAAAACAAAGACAATACAACTCTTTATCCTAATTAATGAATATTGCTATAAATAACCAAACTAAACTTTTTATAAACATGGCATTAGTCAGAACAATTAATGCATTCTAGTAACATACTTGAAAATAAATTGTATTGTAAAACCATAAGAGAAGATAATCCTCCTGTCTGTAAGAATGAAGTGTGTTAAATGTCTCATTTCTTATCAGTGACAATGTGTTATTAACATTATTCTTCATCTTTTTGTTCTACTTAAGAGAGGAGATTCAAGTAAAAATAGTGTTTACTACTAACATAAGAATACTGCTAAGTTACCTTGCTCTGTGTTTTACTCAGAACACCCAAATGTATTGCTCAAGGACATAGATTCCATTCCAGATCAGGCCACTGGAAATGAAAACTGGTAAGAAGGAATGTTTGTGTCACTCTTATATAGCATAAAAGATCTCTGTGTATTTCTCTGCAAATGAGTATTTTACTTTATTATTCAAAGTGCTTGACAAATTGAGTGGGGGTTTTCTGCTTGAATTGGATTATAGTGACCCAATACAATCACTGTTTTTTCAGTCTTCAGACTAATGAGAATGTCTTGAGGTTTTAATTTTTCATCTCTCCTATTCCCCTTACATTCAAGAAATCATGTCATACTGATTTATATTGTGCCAGTTTCTTTTCTCATTAAAAGCTGTGTCTAAAAATGAGGTATTGGAATTTTTCAATGTCTAGTTCATTATGTTACATCAGGTACTATGTTCATGTATTGTACTACTGTGACCTATTTTGAATTTCAATTGCTTAGTAAATTCTGGATTTTTTTCCTCAACAGGTATAAACAAGAAATGTCCAGCTGATCAAAATGCATACAGCTACCAGGGACGGTGTATAGTTGTGGGTCACACTTATTTAGTTTACATATTATACGAAAGTTGAATCGTATCTCTTTCATATGTAAGGCTTCTAATGAGAATTGATTAGAAGCAGGGCACAGTTAATTTCTTCTTATGCAAAACTCTGAAATAATAAAGATTAGTTGAAAGCCAGCAATACCATTATGATCTTCTTCTGGAGCTATATGAGTGATTTCAGTATTTTGTTTTCCTGAATTTACATGTGAAAAATTGTTCCACACATAATGAAAAGACAGACAATACTGTGCATTTAATTACTGTCCACTTCAATGAACACAGATGAGAGAATTTTGAGACAAGGTGATGAACAGATTTATTTCAAGGGTGAAATTTTAATAATAAAGTGACACACATATTCCTTTTTCTCTACATTCAAACCTTAAATGTATTTTGTGCTACTCATAACAAAATTTTACAGTAAATTTACATAATCTCTTTCATACTAATGAAAAGTGTATAGTAGTATTTTGTATTTATCCTGGCCACAAAATCAAAGAATTGTTAGAGTTTAAAGAGACCTCTGGAAACCATCTGATCCAACCCCCCTGCTCAAGCAAAGCCATCTAGAACTGGATGCCCAAGACCTAAGAGAAGCCCTATAGAGCAAGAACATCTCCAAGATGGGAGAATCCAAAGCCTCTCTGGGCATTGTGTGCCAATGATCAATCATCTTCACAGGAAATACATTTCTAACATTACTATGAGACCTTCTGTGTTTTATTTTGTACTCATTGCCTCTGATTCTGTCACTGAGTAACATGGAAAAAAAGCTTGGCTACGTCTTCTTTAGAACCTCTAGGTTCTATTCATAGACATTACTGAGAACTTCCCTGAGCTTTCTCTTCTTCAGACTGAACTCTCCCAGCCCTTTCATCCTTTCCTCATATGTGAGCTGCCCTTATCTCCTCAATCCATATGCCTCTTGATGGACTCTCCACTATGTCCAGGTCTCTCTTTTTCTAAGGATCCCAAAACTGGACAAAGGGCTCCAGGAGTGGCCTCGCCAGTGCTGAATAAAGGAGAAGAACCACTTCCCTAAAACTGCTGGCAATCATTTGCGTAATGCACCCCGGGATACTATTTGCATTCTTTGAGGCAAAGTCACATTGCTGTTTCCTGTTAAAGTTGGTGTTCACCAACTTTTCTTCAGAGCATTTTCTGCTTAACAGTTTTTCAACTATGCAGCCCCTGACATATATTATTGCAGGAGATTGTTTCTTGCCAGGTGTAGGACTTTGCAATTTCCCTTGCTGTAGTCCATAAACTTCCTGTTAATTTCTTCAGCCTGTTGAGGTCCCTCTGGATAGTATCATGACCCTTTGGCATATTAGCCACTCCTCACTCTGCACAATCATCTGAGTCTTCAATGAAAATATTAAACAGGGCTGGACCCACTACTTGTGAGGATTCAAAAATAGCTTGGCCTCAAGAAGGCTGACTGGAAAGTCAAAGATGCCTTGGGAAAGTGTACTGGGAGGATCCCAGAAATGATAAAACTCAACCAAGTTTGCTGACATCTGCTGCCTCAGATATCTCCAAAGCCACCTACAGCTGACAAGATTTGTGGCTTTTGTGTACTCCTCCTAAGCTAAATGAACTTTTATGTATAAAGTGCCTTTGTTTCTTCTGACCTCGCACTCCTGAGTGCCCTCCATAGCAACCATAATGTAATCTCCTAGTTGTAATATCTCCTCCCATATTTAGCCCTGAGATGAATATTTACTTCCTGAACCTTTATATTGCATCTTGTAATTTCAATAATAATTCCTGTTTGATTCCCCCCCACAAATGGGGACCGTGCCGATCGCTACAACTAGTGACCCATAGGATATACTTCTAGCTATGAGACTCGGACTACACTTCATGTCTATGAATATGCTTGTCTATGAGGATCTTATAGTAGACAGTATCAAAGACATTCCTGAAGTCTAGTCAGGCAATATCCACAGTTCTTCACCCATCTACCAAGCCAGTTATTTCACCATAGAGGTCTATCAAATCGGTCAAGTATGACTTCCCCTTGTTGAATCCACAATGACTACTTTTGATGATTTTTTTGTCCCTTATGAGCTGGTGCTTAATCAAATCTGTGGAAGGTCTGTTGAAGTGAATAAAAACACTTCCATTATCTTAAAAAAGCTAATAAGACCAAATCATCGAGGGAAAATTTGGCATAAAATAAAATTGTGTATGTGTGGTAAGTGGGTAGCAAGCAATATCAGGGGAATTAAACCTTCAGATGTATGAGAGTATAAGGCTATCACTGGGGACAGCTAAATTTCATAGTATTAAAGTCTATTATTTCTTAGCTGGTCTCTTGTTCTTTCTGCTTTCCAAAAACACCTTACAAAAGAGAAATTAGAATACTAAAATCTGGGTACCTGAGTTTATGAAAGAGACAAAACTGGTGCGTCTAAACCCAGAATGAAAGAGCCCTTGAGGTGGGCAGCTTGGTGAATCTGCCATCTGTTTCACTGTCACTGATTCATAATTAATTTAGTTACACAATAAAAGTAGTAGCTAGACAATATGTTCAAATTATTTTCAATCTCTCCTTAATAGTCAGAAAGTATATAAAAATCATTGTGGTTAATGTATAGGACTTTGCCAATAGCTCTGTGCTTCAAAGAGGGGAGCAGAGTAGAAAACCTACACAGGTTTGCTGTACCCTATGGATAAATTGCTAGACATGAAACCTGGCTGATTTCTGCATCCTGAAAGAAATGTTATAGATCCTTTATCTTGAAACATTACTGTATGTTACACCATCAACATGTTACAACCTTTCAAGCTACAACATGAGACAGCTCTACCACCGTCTCTCACATATTTCATGAAGCATGGCATGTGTGAAGAGATAGTGTCTTTAGGAAAACAAATAAACAATCAAGAAAAACAAACAAACAAAAACCCCAAAACAAAACAAAGAAACAAGCTTTCTCTGTACTGAGACAAAATCAACATACTGAAAAGGCAAACACCAAACATGAATAAGAAATAGTATATGAAAAAGACTCTTTTTTTCCCACTCATAACATTTTGTCTAATAAAGGATATTATCTTTCTGTGCAGACCTTGTTTCACATCCGTCAGCTGTCTTGCTTACAGCAATATTAGCATTTGCATTTGAGGGAGTACATCATAGCAGCTAAAATGTGAATATTTTATGGTTTTAAGCCCAGAATTCATGTCCTATTTTCTAAAATGTTTTCAGGCTTTTTAATATTATCTGGATGTAGAAAATCCTGAGTCAGTTATATGATACAAATTTTCAAATCTAGCTGTGGAGAAGACTCTTAATCTCATTACAATTATATATACTTTTTTATACAATGGCCTTAGCTGATGATTGTTTTTCTAAAAAAGAAAGTAATTAACGCAGTTCAAATGTTTGACGACAGTCAAACTTCTGTCATCTGGTGAATCCTAAGATCATAGACTCATATAAGGTTTTGGGTTAAAAGGCACCTTTAAAGGTCATCTAGTCCCTGCAATGAGCATAGGTATCTCCAACTAGATCAGGTTGTTCAGAGCCAAACCTGACCCGACCTTGAATATTTCCAGGGATGGGGCATTGACCATCTCTCTGAGCAACTCATGCCAGTCTTTCACTACTCTTACAGTAAAAATTTTTTTCTTTTTATCTAGTCTGAATCTATTGTAGTTTAAAACCATTACTCCTTATCATATCACAACAGGCGTTGCAGAAACCTTTATCCCCATCTTTCTTATAAACACCCTTTGAGTACTGAAAGGACACAATGAGGTCTCCATGGACCCTTCCCTTCTTTAGAGTGAACAATCTCGACTTTATCATCTTGTCTTGATATGGAAGGTGTTCATCCCTTCAGTCAGTTTTGTGGCCTGCTTCTGGATCTTCTCCAACAGGCCTATGTCTTTCCTATGCTGAGGACTTCAAGTGTTGTAAACTGACTAATAAGAGAGAATCAAATCTCAGTAATAATAGATGTACTATATCTCAAAATGAAAACTGACAAACAAGTCTGCTGTTATTGTTTTCAAGAAAATCTGATGTCCTCTTTCACAGTAGAAAAGTGAAAAATAAAAAAGACACTCCAGAAAACAGTATACACTTTTAAAAAATTCGTCCAAAAATACTTTTTTTTTTTAATTGTTATGTATGATTTCTTGACTTTGAAACATCTTTATCCTATTCTGAAATATGACAGAAAGTAGTGTTGTTTTATATGGAATATCATCATCATCATGGCTAGACTTCGCGAACGAAGATTTGGAAGGGTTTTTACCCACGCAAAGTGGGTGAATCCCTCAAGCCTGCGCAGTGGATTTTTTTAGGTGAGGCACAGCGTGTGCAGAACTGGTACCACCCTTTACTCCTGAGGTTCATCTGCCAGGGCCTAGCAAGCTTGGACAGTGACAGCGAGGTCCTCAGGATGTAGGTTTGGTTAGAGTATCCCTCTCTCAGATGGATGGCCTGACAGGGCTAAGCGAGCTCCATCTGCCCGGGTTTGGAGTTAGAGTTGTCCTTCTCCTAGGATGGCTGCCGGGCGGCTGACGAGCCCATCCTGCCCGAGAAGAGTGTTGCATTGGCTGGGAATATACAGAATGTGAATTCACGTTGAAAGAGGAAGATGTGGAAGATGAAAGGAAATTTCGAAAAGGAAATTAAGTTTGCTTTCATATGTCTCCACAATAGACTACCTTCTCCAATTCTTCTGTCCTCAATTCCCCTTTTCTCTGTTACTGTTACATAAGAGCATTTTAAAAAAAGCAACCAAAACCAAACAAACCAAAAGCTGCATGCCCCAGTAACATTGTTTTCCAGTGACTGAGTAATTTAAGATAGACTGGATCTTGTTTTCTTTTGGAGCACTCGGCTTCCTCAATATGTGACACAGTTAGTAGGCATACATAAGCCAAGACTTAGCAGATTGTTTCTTTCTGTGATGCAAATCTTTTAGAATTACAAAACTTTCAGAATTCAGATATCAATCTTGAAATATCACCCAGTTGCCATGACAAAGTCCCTAAGCATTTGAAGACCCTATTATCATGCTGAATTTTAATTATTTCTCTCGGTTTCCTTTCTGTTCTAACTACTCCTTTCATTGAAATGTGCACCGCCTGATAAGCCAGTATCATGCTCACCTCAGCCTCAAGACAATATCATATCTACTTTCTCTGAGCGTCATTCAACTATTTTATGTTCATATATGTTAAATATTAGAATATTTCTAAATTAAGCAAACAAACAGAAAAACTCAACCCCCTACCAGAACCTTAAAACTATGTAGATGCAAAAAAACATTCTCCCTTTTAAATCAGTTGACATAATATTACTTGTTCTGCATCTGAACTTTTGCATTCTCAGTTTCACAGTGGTTTACTTTCAGGCTGAAGAACAGAGCATGTTGCCACCACATGCGTACTGTAGGGTAAGATGATTGTGGTACTTTCTTAGAATATAGGAAATGTGTTTTCAAGTTCCTTTAGATTAAATCCAGTTCCTCTGACTTCCCAATAAATATCTCCTGATAGGTTAGTGTGTAACTCATTATTCCTATGCCTTTAACCATGTGATATGGCATAGAGTATCTGAAGTTACATTCTCAAGAAACTTTGCAGACAACCATGGAGATTCCTCTTAAAAGTAACCATCAGTGTCAGAAAATCCTATTAGGACTCTGTCTACTAGTTTCAATTTTATTAGAAGTATAAATGAGTTTCTGTACACAAACTCCAAATTAGACAAGAGTTTAGTGTACTGGATCCAATGCTAGACAGGAAAGAGTGAGTCAACATATATAGAAATTATTCTTTTAGGTATCAGGTGAAAATAAGCAACCAACCAACCAAAAAACCAAGGATAAGCATGAGAAGCTTAACAAATCATGGAATATTAATTCATTTTCTGGAGGAGTTACAGATATCAGAATATAATACCAGTTCCTCAGAGAAGAAAACCTCTTCAAGATAAAATTTCCAAAAGTTAAGTATTGCAGACTCGCTTAAGGTTATAAAGTTATAAAAAGGAGTGCAGGACAATAACTAGCTACTAAGCTCATTATATGTAATGAAACTTGATTATTTCGGTGCTAATCTTCAAGGCACTCAAACGATGTCTTGCAGTCATCAGATGTCTTTTTTTTTTAAGCTTTTTTGAGTCCCTGATGATGACAATTCATGACCCCATAACAACAATTTAAAAATTGACCCAAAACCTACTTTACAGTGACCAGAATTCATCCTCAGTATAACTAAAAGACAGTTATCAAGCAACTCAGAGCCATAACCCAAAATGTGGACTTCATAGAGCCCAGAAAACATGCTGACCTTTGATGCATTGCTCTAGGCCATTATCCTTGCTGAACTCAAAAAGAATAACTTATGATTCAGTTCAGCTAACTGTACTAGCTGAAGAAAATACATTCTTTGAATGTAATTATCTGCAACACATATAGTGTGTTTTGGCTTAACTATCCCACCTGCCTAAGAACTTGTTTTATTTTCTAAGACAGAAGCTCTTTGAAGTGAGGAACAGGAGGGAATTAGGACTGAAACCATTGTTTCACAAAGCATGAAAAAGGAAAATTAATTAAGAAGTCTGACAGTTAAATCCTGCCTTTCACATATAAACACTCGGTTTAACTTTAAAAGAAATATGTAAACAAGTGAGAGGTTTAGATTTAAAATAGATAGTATGCGTATACAGAGAGTAGTCAACAAGCGTAAAGGCTATTTTTGGAACAGGTCACAGACGAGTAGGCTTACTAGCATCATGCTGGGGTACATTAGCAAGTCTTGCCTGTTTAACATGGACAGATGAATTCAGAAAAAGAGAAGTCTCTTATCCTGAAGTGTTGGAGCAAATAAATAATCCAGAAAAACTCAGAAATGTTTGCTGTTATTGTAGCAAGGATGACTAGTTATTCCTTTTTAGTTTTGCTGAAATTTAGGTTTCCAAGTCTAAGATAGTTCTGTATTTGCTCATTATAATCATAAGGGAGAGTTCTGTCACAAGTCAGTTTCTCTCAGTAAATCTCTCTCTGGCTGAGATGAAGCCATCATGAAGAGCTTTCTCTCTTCACTGTTGTGTATACAACGAGTTTAACAGAAACACTTTATGCCATCCCAGTTGTCTTAGAACAGCTCTCCCTGGCCTCCAGGTGCTACTCCAGAGCATGGATCTTGTGAAGATTGTGTCATATGTGTCACTGACTGGCCTCCAAATCTCCATTTTCAGACATCCTAGGGCATCTAAAATTAAGAGCTAGAGGAAGGCAGGACATTCAGTTGTACCTGAATAGCACTTAGTTTTGATACCCTGTGGCTCAAAATGTGACATGACACTGCTAGTAACAGGGCAAAAATTTTGTACAAAGCCTTGGGACTCAGGCTTGTTGGACCTGATCTCTGATCCTTTATTGACCTGACTGCAGCTTTGTTTCCTTTGGTTTAACTGTGACAATTTTTTTTTTTAATTAACCAGACAATTTAATTTGCTTTTGAATATCTTATGAACAGTGTCACCAGCATTTTATGATGACAATAATAGCACAGAGAAAGAGGTACTTGTTACTAGAGCATAGGCCTTGAGAAGTGGTGACATATGATGAGGTGTAGAGATGCACAGCTGTGGGATGACACACAATGGGGTATAACTTACACTGGTGACCTCACAACTGCAAACCATGTGCATTTATTGAGACTTTTTCTCAATAGACTGATTCTTTCTGTTTCTGTAACAATTGGATGTGAACTAATAATGATTTTTGGATTAAAATATTAAAATTTCAATTATACTAGTAACAAATTATTGATTGTGTGTATAAGATGATTTCTCCTTGCTCATAAACAAGATTTTGATAGTTAGCAGTTTGCACAGTTAAATTCTCTTCCTGTTGACAACCAAGACTAGGTGCATGACTGTAGATGGTAACCTTTAGATAAAACAGACTGTTTCCTATGAAGCTTGATTTACAGACGTTTACCAAGATCTGAGACATGGGGCTGGCAAACATGGCAAGTGTAAATTAAATAAACCTGCAGATTTCATCCACAGCAGCTGGAAGCCATAAGAATTTCTAAGCAGTCATTAATAGCCCTATAAAATTATGTTTACACAACTAAAACTATCCCACCTGGTATTCACTGTGACAACTAGGAGGAAAAAAAAATTAGTTAAGTTTTAAATGCGAACAAAGCAGCACATAGGCTTTTTTTTTTTTTTCCCCACACGGAATTTTCTATTTTAATGAAATTCTCAAACACCTGAAATTGTCAGGCTTTGAATTAGAGTAATATTTTCTATAGCTTGTGTTATATTCCCTTTGCCCTGAACCTTTAAAGGATGGTTTTATACACATCCTATTTCAAGAACTGCAAATTGCTGAGGGTAAACTCAGTTTTAAAAATGAAGATTAGATTTTGATTCCCACAATGTGCTTCAAATTAATGGTCCCTTATTATTCCAGTACACTCATAAATCATGGAGATAACTTCTAGATAGACACAGACTCTGAGAAAGAGAATATCTTGCTAATAGCAGAGGGAAAAAAAAAATTTTTGGTAAAAGCAGAGGGAAAAAAAAAAAAAAAAAATCAAACACAGATAACCCCAACCACTTAATGAAAGATCTCAATTTTTTTAGAAAATGTGGCATGCTGAGTGTTCTTAAATATAGTTTACAACATTATCTGCTAAAATCAGTATCACTTTACTTATTGTAAATGTCAATTACCTTATTGACTAAGCATATGACATATTTTTACAATATTGTCCTGGGCCATTTTATAAAATGCCATTTTATTCAGTCTGAGAGACTTAATCAGTGTCAAATTAGTATTAATTTGTTTAAATCTCTTATTGTTGTGTTTATGGCTTTACAAGGTCTGAGTGTGTACATAATTGTGTTTTTATGATTTCTTTTATATTTCAAGCTGAAATTTTCCAAGGAGGCAAGCTAACAGCTTTGCTAACTTCATTAAGACTTTTTGTTTAGATCCATTCATCATTATTTAAATCCTTCCATCTAGTTGCTACTGTTAAAAAATTCTTCGGAATAAGATCCGACTCGATATATGGAAAACAGTGCAAATGTATTACAGAAATTTGATATTTGACCATGCACATTGCAGACATTGACAACTAAGACAGTCTATGTGCCCCCTCTGATTAGTGGGAAGAAAGACTCTTTAAGGGCACAGATAATATGACTGATCTTGGACATTTCATTTGGGATGAACTGAATCATGTCTTGAAGTGTTTATTTGTCTTCATGGGCTGTGAATGGAGCCTATCAGGATGAGCTCAGGTATAGCCAAGCACTAAAATTCTCTTTTCTTCTTTTTTTTCCCTTTCCCTACCTCTCCCCCCTCTAATTAGATCAATGGCACACTTTTACATGATTTTGGGTGGATTAATCTTTTTCATTACGGCATTATTCTGTTCTTATTTCTTTCTGGAGTGACTAATTCATATTAGTTAAATTTTTTCAACTCAAATATGGTTAAGACAGAGACAAACTTTCATTTTAGCTTTATAAATAGTTACTTTGCTTATTTACTGTAATTAATGTTTTAGAGAAGGAGAAATTGAAGTTTTTCAAGAAATTCAGTATTGATTTCCAATTATTTGATTGTCATAAATGACACAATTGGTGCATGCTGACTTTTAAAGCTAGAAAATAAGCTGTATATTAAATATAAGTAATAGTTATTTTTCTGAAAAAATTATCTTTTCACTCTGAAATTCAGTAGAGTGTTTAGCTTTGTTACAGAAAACGTAAGTTATGTTTCAGATATACTAAATAGGTAAGTCTCACAATATCTTTAAGAAAATTATTTTGAAAATTCACTGACTGAGGATATTATCCAAGTTTTCAACAGAATTATTATTCTCCAAAGGTACCTGGTAATAATATTTGTAATCAATAATAAGCATCTTTTTCCATTACTTAAAATGCATTGTATTATTTAAAACAAATTCAACAAATAACTTCTTACAGAGAGAAATCCAAAGCTAGTATCTGTAGAATTGCAGCTAAAAAACATAATACTACAAAGAAGTCTAAGTCTGAGAATCAGGAAATACACTTGAATTTGGAAAAAAAAATGGTCTGCAAAAAACCTTGAGAAAATACCCTGTGTGATTTTTTTGGCAACTAGACTTTGACAATAGATAAAAATTAGAGCTGTTGAAAGATACTAAAAGGTGTATGTAGTAAATGTGACTAGGTTTGTGGGTACACCAGCAGCTTGCATGCAAACACACACACGTATATGTATGCATATATACGTATATACATGCATATACATCGATAGCTGTATGCATATGTTCATATGTAAGTATAAATGGATGAAAAGAGTTTAAGATATAACACACACTTTGTGTCAGGTATTACACATGACATATCTGTATATGTCACAAATATTAATCTTTCTTTTAAAGTCCATGACAGCATGATCTAGATTTCTTCTGGTGAGATGGGAAAACAAATTTCTGAGTCAGTTCTTACTTTCGAGAAAACCTTGTGCTGAACAACAACAAAAGGATAAATTGTTGATGACACTACTTAATGGGAAAAAAAAAA
>VXAU01000763.1:17179-28536 GCA_013399695.1 Formicarius rufipectus
CCGCCCCCGAGCCGCAGAGGCGCCTGGAGGGCAGAGGGAGCCAGCTGAGCCCATCCACGTCACACGTGCCACCCTGGGGACACCCCCGGAGCCCCCGCCCCGGTGCCCCTTGAGGTGCCCACCCCGCTGTAGGACGGGCACTGACATACGGACAGACCCCAGGGCTGCGGAGAAATAACGTTTTTACGTGAAACTACAGAGGGATAAAGTGGGGGGAAAGGGGGTGAACAAAAGTAATCACAGTTTCAATTCGTTTCTTACTAGAAAGAGCAGCTGAGCGATGGGGGCACAGCCCGGGGTGGGGGGCACGGTCTGGGCAGAGCTGCCCCTGCAGGGCGAGGGTTTGGGTGCCCAGGGCCAGCCAGGGATGGGGGTGGTCCCGGATGCTCAACACCCCTGGACTCTCACCCATCCCAGGAGGGTCTCCCAAAACTTCACCTCAGGAGGGTCTCCTGAACCCCCACACCCCTCCAGCCAACCCCAGAAGGGTCTCCCAAACCTTCACTCTCCTGAACCCCAATCCCACCTCAAGAGGGGCCCCTGAACCTCCACTCCAAGAGGGTCTCCTGAACCTTCACCCCACCTCAGAATGGTCCCCTGAATCCCCATCCCACTCCAGGAAGGCCCCTGAACTCCCCATTCAACTCCAGGAGTGTCCTCTGAACCCCCATCCCACCCCAGGAGGGTCCCCCAAACCTTCATCTGCCCCCAGGAGTGTTCCCTGAACCTTCACTGCACCCCCTGTGCCCCCACCTCAGGAGGGTATCAGAAGGTTACTCAGGGCACCCCACACTGCCCCACAAAGAGGGGGTCCCAGCCCCTTCCCCCACCAGGCTGTAGGGCACCGGAGCAGCTCTGCCATCCCCAGAGAGAAGCCCCCCAAGTGCCACCCCCAGAGAGAAGCCCCCCCAAGTGCCAACCCCTCTCCCCGAGGCACTGTGCTGGGGGAGGGCAAAGCACACATCCCCGTGTGCCCACCCCAGGCCAGAGTGAGTCTCTGATGCCATTTGGGGGGATTTCTAGGAGCTGAGGTTCCTTGATGCAGTTTGGGGTTTGGGGTGTTTTTTAGGGGCTGAGGCTCCTTGATGTAGTTTGGGGTGTTTTTTAGGGGCTGAGGCTCCTTGATGTAGTTTGGGGTGTTTTTTAGGGGCTGAGGCTCCTTGATGTAGTTTGGGGTGTTTTTTAGGGGCTGAGGCTCCTTGATGTAGTTTGGGGTGTTTTTTAGGGGCTGAGGCTCCCCTCTGTCTTTCGGGGTGTTTTTAAGATTTGTTGAAGGCTGCCAGGACAGCCCAGATCATCTCCGTGCCCCTGGCTTTGGCCGCCTCCACCTCTGGGTCCATGTCCAGCAGGTCCTTGGTCCTGTTCATGGCCAGGTCATACTTATCATCAGCCAGGCTGGTGAAAACGTTCTCCAGCACGTCCGAGGAGTGGGCCAGGACCAGCAGGGCCAGAGTCCTGCGCTCCATGCGCTGGGGCTCCTTCACCCACCGCTCCAGGACGCTCTCCTGGAGCCTCCTCACCAGGCGCTGCTTCTCCGTGGCGTTGCTGACGGGGTGGGTGGTCATGTCAAAGAGGAGGAAGTTCTGCTTCTCCGTGGTCAGGATGCCTTTCTCCACCAGGGCCTTGGCCACGCGCTCGCGCACGTTGCGCAGCTGGTACTGCAGCTTGAAGGGGTTCCACGTCTCTCCTGGGGGGCACAGGGGGTCCCGCTCAGCACCAGGGCAGGGACTTGGCCGGCCCAGCCCCACTGCCCTGGGTGTTTCCAGCCCAGTTCCCTCGGCCTGACTCAGACCCACCTCTCCCACCAGTCAGAGAATCGCTGAGGTTGGAAAAGGCCTCCGAGATCATGAAGTCCAACCTTCGACCCAACACCACCTCACCTATTAGACCATGGCACCAAGTGCCACGTCCAGTCTCCTCTTAAACACCTCCGGGGGTGGTGACTCCAACACCTCTCTGTGCAGCCCATCCCAATGTCTGATCATTCTCTCTGTAAAGATCTTCTTCCTGATGTCCAGCCTAAACCTCCCCTGGTGCAGCTCAAGACTGTCCTCTTGTCCCATTGCTGGTTTCCAGGGAGAAGAGCCCGACCCCCACCTGGCTTCCCCCTCCTGTCAGGGAGCTGTAGAGAGTGAGAAGGTCCCCCCTGAGCCTCCTCCTGTCCAGCTGAGCCCCCCCAGCTCCCTCAGCCTCTCCTCACAGCACTTGTGCTCCAGCCCCCTCAGCAGCCTCCTTGCCCTGCCCTGCACATGCCCCAGCCCCTCAGTGCCCTCCCTAAACTGAGGGCCCAGCACTGGGCACAGCACTCGAGCTGTGGCCTCAGCAGTGCCCAGTGCAGGGGCACAATCACTTCCCTGCTCCTGTGGCCACACTATTCTTCATCCAGGCCAGGATGCCACTGGCCTTCTTGGCCACCTGGCTCAGACTCAGCTGCTGTCACAGCACCCCCAGGTCCCTTTCTCTCCAGCCTGTGGTCCTGCAGGGGGTTCTTGTGTCCAAACCCAGCAAGCCCAGTGGCCTCAGGGAGCACCAGCCCAGGGTGAGGCCTCAGCACGAACAATGGAGAGTGAGGTCCCCAACCCACAAAACCATTCTCTGCTGCTCCTGTGGTGCTGTCACTGCTCTGCCCACATCCAGTGCCCCAAGGGATGCAGAGGGGACAGGGAGGGAGCTGGGACAGGGGTGTTTCTAAGTGGTCCTACCAGTGAGCAGTTCAATCCAGGTCTGAACTGTCTCTGCAGGCTCCGTGGCCTTGATGTGCCTCAGGGTTTCATCCAGCAACACATCCCCAGTCGGTGTATCTGATTTCAAAAGCACCTGGAAGGACAAAGGGAGGACACAGCTATGGGATCAGGGAGAGGGTTAAACCTAGAGGGGATTCCAGGGTAAAAAGCAGCTGTAGCTCCCTGGATGGACTGAGGTGGACACAGTCCTGATAAACACCTGCTCAGGGGAACAGATGGAGTGGGGAACAAAGTGGCCTCGTTCCATTCAAATCCCAGCAAAGAGGAGGAACACTGTGGTGCTGCCACCACACACAACCTGTCTGCCAAAGGAGAATCCAGGTGTTCTGCTGCTCAGCCAACAATCTTGTCACACCCCTCCTCGGGTGCCAACCTCCTCCCATCAGGTACGTCAATCAGAAATAAAAGGTGTTTATGACCGGAGCCACTCAAACTCCACCCAGACATAAAGAAAACAGTATAAAAGTAAGGTGGGGACGGGGGAAAGACTCCACCAGAACTGCTGGGGTCAGTCCATGGTCTGAGCTCATTTTCTCCCCCCACAGGGATGCCTTGGGTGGGAATTATACCCTCCACGTGCTAAATGCTGCCTTTGGGACTAGAATTCCTGATTGTGTCCACCCCACGGTGTATCAGCAGATTGCTTCGTATCAGAGCTTGTGCTTCCTTAACATGTGTCAGTGTTTGAAACACATTTCTGCAGTTAGAAACTAGCACTGACAAGCTTTCTGTGCAATTTGCCTTAAACCTATTGCAGTTTGCTTGATATTGGGGGGAAAGAACAGAAGGAGACAAATAAAGAGGAGAGAAAAATAAGGAAAAGCATAAATATGATGGCACAAGCCTTGTCTGCTTGGGAAATTGTGCTGAAATCTTCACTAACAGAATCAAAGTCTTCCACAGCCATAATCAAACCTGGTCTGAAATCACACTTCTTATACAATCACACCTATAATGCTGTCCAGGCCTGATCCCATCCCATTCCCAGTTACTTCAGGAAATCTTTAGGAGATAGAGGACAGGAGAAAAGCTCGCTTGGAGAAGCAATTTTAAAGATCTAGAAGGGTGGATTCTTGGACAACTCTAACAGCCATTCAGCGGGCTGGGCCGGAGTGACAGAGGATGACAGAGGGTGACAGAGCCCCAACACCTGCCAGGCTCCAGGGCAGCTCCTTCAGGAGCCTCACCATCCTCTCCAGCAGCCTCACCTTCCTCTCCAGCAGCCTCTTCCTGCGCAGGGCCGGCGGCTCCAGGCGGATGCGGCCGCGCAGGAACAGCTCGATGAGGATCCCCCCGCGCAGCCCCGAGGAGATGCAGTCGTTCCAGAAGGAGGTGTAGCCCTGGGAGAGACAGGAGGGATGGGAAAGGGAAGGGAGAGATGGGAAGGGGAGCTCTGCTGAGCCTCCCGCTCCTCTTGGCCCACTCAGACCCTCTCCCAGCTCCCATGTGCCTCCCAGCTGTGCCAAAGGGATCAGAGGGATTTCCCCAGCCGGTGCCACGTGTTCAGCAGCACCAAAATCCCCCTTTCTGCCCTAAAACCTGCTGTAAAGGTGGAGGAATTCAGACTGTGCCCTCCCTGCTGCACCCACAGCCACGTCAGCTGGTCAGGCAGCTCTGCCCAGCCCTAGGGAGTGAAAAATCCCAGGAGGGAGAAAAGAGGCATCCTTTTTGGCTGAAATCTGCTCTTCTCCTTGAACAACTCCCCTGCTGGCCCCAGGACGACCTGAGAGTCACTCACTGTACACAGAAATCACTGCCAGGCCTGGGAAGAGCTGCCCCAACACCTAGAGCACCATCCCATAGGGCACAGGAGCTTCATGGAATCATGGGATGGGTTGGGTGGGAAGGGACCTTAAAGCCCATCCAGTGCCACCCCTGCCATGGGCAGGGACATCTTCCACTAAACCTGGTGGCTCTGAGCCCTACCCAGTCTGGCCCTGGACACTTCCAGAGATCCAGGGCCTGCACACCCTCACAGGGAGGAATTGCTTCCCAACATCCCATCTAACCCTGTCCTGTGGCAGTTTGAAGCCATTCCCCCTTGTCTTGGTACTCCAGGCCCTTGGAAATTGTCTCTCCATCTTTCTTGTTGGCTCCTTCAGTTCCCGGAAGGCCACACTGAGGTCACCCCAGAGCCTTCTCTTCTCCCCCAGCCCACCCTCATCAAACCCATCCCAGGCAGGGATGAAGGGTGGGAACACACATCCCACCCCTCTCCAGGAGCACTTTGGGACTGGGATTGCTGCCCTGGGGTTCTGCTCATATCCAGCACATCCCACACCTGCCCCAAGTCCTGATCTCCAACCCTGAGAGGTGTGAGCTCCAAAGGCAAAGAATTTGGCAAAAAGAAGGTGCAGAGGTCTGGGAAATACCGACAAGTTTGGGAAAACCCAGAGGAGCCAGCAACTGCAACAGGGGTTTGCTCCAGGGAAGAGAAGACAGAGGGAGAGTGGGATAAGGGGGGGGTTAGACACATAAACGGCAGCAGCAAAAATGAAGGGAATGGCCCATTCCCACTTCCACTGAGCACAGGACAGTCCTGGGATCACAGCTGGCACCAGGAGGAATAAAAACACCTGGCCAAGAGAGCCCAGGGAGGGAGGTCTCTGTTCCCTGAGGTTTCACAACATTCAGCTGCTGCTTTGCAAGAGCAAAGGCACAGTCCAGGTGGCCTCTCCCTCCCCTTCTTCCACTTGTCCTTCATCCCCAGATTAGAACAAAGCTCAATTGTTTCAGCCAAGGCACTGACAGGGAGCAGCAGTCCCTTGGATTTCAGGCAGGCTGGGAAGAGCCAGGGCAGGGGGAGAGGCTCAGCAGGGCTGGGATGGGCAGGGCTGGCATTTGAGGTGGGCTCAAGGGAAGGGTGATCCCAGCGGGATGCAAAGTCACACCAGGGGGACACCAACACATCCAAAAATGTCACAGCCTGGTGGGAACTCCCTCTTTGCTGCTCTTTCTCTGGGTGGAGGGAGGGAAGAGAGAAAGGGCAGGTCTAAAAATCAACCAGACAAAGCAGGAGAAAGGCAGGAAAACAGGCTGAGAACACACAGCCCTCCCACAGGGAAGGTTCTCCAGCCCACATGGGTGAAGTCGTGTGCCCAGTGGCTCTGTTTGTCCAGGGCATCTGCACGTAGGGCTTGCACAGCACTGAGAACCATAAAAAATTCAAATCTTTATTTGCTTTCTTCACTTCCTGGTGAGGGAAGACAAAGCAACCTTTCATCCCATCCCTGGGTTTTGCATATGCCCTTTATAACCAAGTTCTCCAGGAAAGGGTGTCAGGATGACCCAAAATCTCAATTCACTGGCCTGGAGGGCCTGTTAATCCTAGAAAATTTTAAAGACTCTGAAATCAAACTAGCTGAAAACTCCTGGGTCACTTCCAGCTCCTGGAATCAGACTGGTTCTAAAAGCCAGGCTGGTGTCCAGCCAGCTTCTCCCACATGGACTTTCAATAATGAAATGACACTGGGAGCTCATTGAATTTGGCAAAAAATGGCCTTGTTTTTTTTTTTTTTTTCCCCAGTCATCAAACCATGAGAGAACAACCTGAGCTGTGAAAACCCAGTGCCTGGGGAGCCCAGCTCGGGGCCAGGTTGTGCTGCCTTGAGGTGGAGGAATGTGGAAGGACAGGATGGAGAGGGGGGAAAAAAAAAGGTGACAAGGGTTTTTTCCCCATATCTATTGTGCTCTCCCAACTTCCTGGTGGCTGAAAGGTCGTTCCCAGGATACATCAACCAAGCCAAGAACACCAAACACAGCCCAGGGAGAAAGCACCACACTCCCAGGCTGCTCTCAAATATTTGCTCCAAACTATTTGCACGACGTTCCCTTTACAGCCCTGCTCTCCTGCTGCTTCCCAGTTGGCTCTGCAGGTCCCAGATCTTACCTGGGATTGTCAAACAGGACAGTCACAGCCTCTGTTCCCCCTCCCAACCCAGAGTTCCCCCCTAGGCCGGATCTGCCCCACAGGTCCCTGTGACAGCTCAGACCAGCCCAGGAGCAGCTGGGCCCCACGGAAAAGGAAGTTCAGGCATCTCACAGGGGCTCAATTCCCACCCAGAAAAAGCCAGGAGGAGGCCTATCCACCACAGCTCCTCAGGGTGGGCATCACAGAATCCTGTGGATCAGAATTCCACAGAATCATGGACTCTTTGAGGCTGGAAGAGACCTCCTAGACTGCCAAGTCCAACCTCAACCAGAGTGCTCCCTGAGCTGGGAAACCTGTGTGGAGGGCTCTGCTCTGCCATTCTCACCCCAACAAACACTTTGGGCTGGCTTCTTCTGGTCAATTCTGTCAGGAAGAGCAGCATCACATCATGGAATCATGGAATGGTTTGGGTTGGGAAGGACCTTTAAGCTCATGAAGACCACGGGCAGGGACACCTCCCACTGGCCCAGGTTGCTCCAAGTCCTGTCCAGCCTGGCCTTGAACACTCCCAGGGATGGGGCATGCCTGGAACAATGTGTGCCAGGGTCTCACCACCCTCACCCCCAAAGATGCCCCCAGAATGATCCAGGTGGTGGACAGCTGGCTCAAGGACCAGTGGGAGTGCAGGATGGTCCAGGCAGCTCCTCCCTTCCAGGCAGAGCTGACAAACAAGTTCCTGCAGCTGATAAGTACAACCCAATTCCATGTGGGACCACGGGGATTCCCTTCCAGCAGGGAACAGCCCACTGGGAATAACCTGCTCTGTTGCCCAGGGAAGCCACTGACCAGCACAGACATCCCCACCCATCCTGGGGCTGCACATCCCCATTCCCATCCTGGGAATCACCACAGACGTGGCTTGTGCCCCCTCACAATCTCGAGGTCCAGGCTCAGCTGCACTTCCTGCCTCTGCTCCCCTTAAAAGCCACCTCTGATCTCTCTGTTGATCATTCTCAACAATGACTGTCATTGTTAACCCAGCAGAGACAGTGCTCAGGGTGTCCCAGCTGGTGGGTCTGGATGGAAAGGTGCACTCAGGTTTGGGAAGAGGATCTTTACCCTCTGACACACAAGATGAGGCTCCTTTTACCTCACATCCTCAACCCTGGCAAAGAACAGACCCAGCTCTGCTCACACCCTGAGGTCCCTCCCAGCTCTGCTTCTCACCCTGTGGCACAGCTGGTGGGACAACAGTGCCCAGCAGTGCCCACAGCGCAGACAAAGGTGGATTGTGCCAAGCAAAGCAAAGGAGAGGAGATTTAGATTGGATGTTAGCAGGGAATTCTTCCCTGTGACACATCCAGGGCCATGAGCTGGTCCCTGCCCAGATGTGCTGGGCCTGCAGGAACAGTTGGATAATATTTACTGGCAGAACTGACCAACTGAAGGAGGGCTGGGATGTGTTCCTGCTGCCACACCCCCGTGAGGAGTTGTGTCCAACAGGAACTGTAGTGTAGGACAAGTAGCCATGGGTTCAAATTGAAAGAGGGGAAATTTAAGTTGGATATTTGGGAGAAATCCTTCCCTGGGAGGGTGGACAGGCCCCAGCACAGGTTGCCCAGGGAAGCTGTGACTGCCTCATCTCTGGAAGTATCCAAAGCCAGGCTGGACAGGGCTTGGAGCAGCCTGGGCTGGTGGAAGGCGTCCCTGGTGGAACAGGATGAGCTTTAAGGTCCCTCCCAACCCAAACCATTCCACGATTCTGTTATTCTATGACTGCACGACTCTCAGCAGGGTGGCTTTGCCAGAGAGGATTGAGCAGTCCTCCCACCCCTCATGCCCAGGAGCACCCCAGCAGAGCCCCCCTCACCTCCTTGTCCTTCAGCCCCAGGAGCAGCACCTCCTCCATGAGGGTGAGGCGGATGTCCTTGGAGTCGTCAGGGTTGTCCTCGCTGGGGTCTCTGTCCACAGCCCCGTCCTCCTCCTCGGCCGCCTTCCTGTCCGAGCCCCGGCCCGTGTCCCCCCGCCGGCCACGGTGGGTGAGGGTCGTCATGTCCTGCTCCTGCTGCACGGGGCGGGAGCAACACCTTGTCTGAACATGGGGCGGTGCTGGGCCCCCAGAGCCTGACCCCAGACCCCAAACCCAGACCCCAAACGAGACCCCAACTCAGAGCCCAAATCCAGGTTCCAAGCACAGACTGTGACCCTGGACCCAAACCCAGATCCTAAACCAGACCCTAACCCCAGACTGCAAACCCAGGCCATTACCCCAGACTACAACCCCAAATCCCAAACCCCAACCCCAAATCCCAAACCCAGACCTCAAACTCCAGGACAAAGGCCACGAACACCTTTTATCCCGGGATTCCCAGTTCCCCTTTCCCAGAAGGGGTGTCACGGAGAGGGTGCCGGGGCACACCTGTCTGGGGGTTGGAGGGGGCTCAGCCCCACAGCCCTTTTGCCCCGAGGGCCACACCGGGCAGGACAGGGGGCACCATCCCGGCCCAGTCCCGGCCCCGTTCCGTCACCCCCATTCCCTGTTATGGAGCTGCACCTTCACCTCCACACCCCCCAGGCCGCCTCCGCGGGGGACTCGGGGCTGACAAACATCCCTCGGTCCCTCCCCCGGCCCAGAGGGTCCTGCCCGGTGCTCTCAATCCCTCCCCCGGCCCGGAGGGTCCTCCACGGTGTCCCCGCTCCCTCTCCCGGCCCGGAGGATCCCCCCATTCCCCTCCCCCGGCCCAGAGGGTCCCCCCCAGTGTGCCCGGTCCTTCCCCCGGCCCGAAGGGACCCCCCCCGGTGTCCCTGCTCCCTCTCCCGGCCCGGAGGGTCCCCCCATTCCCCTCACCCGGCCCGGAGGGTCCCTCAGGCAGGAAAAACCTCCCCGGGGCGGGGGCGGGGAGGCCGCGGCTTCCTGAGCTCCGCTGGCCCCGCCCAGGCCGCGGAGTCACCCAATAGGAGCCCGCGCTGGCGGGGTCAGCCAATGAGCGGGGCTGAGGGCGGGGCATCCACNCCTCATGCCCAGGAGCACCCCAGCAGAGCCCCCCTCACCTCCTTGTCCTTCAGCCCCAGGAGCAGCACCTCCTCCATGAGGGTGAGGCGGATGTCCTTGGAGTCGTCAGGGTTGTCCTCGCTGGGGTCTCTGTCCACAGCCCCGTCCTCCTCCTCGGCCGCCTTCCTGTCCGAGCCCCGGCCCGTGTCCCCCCGCCGGCCACGGTGGGTGAGGGTCGTCATGTCCTGCTCCTGCTGCACGGGGCGGGAGCAACACCTTGTCTGAACATGGGGCGGTGCTGGGCCCCCAGAGCCTGACCCCAGACCCCAAACCCAGACCCCAAACGAGACCCCAACTCAGAGCCCAAATCCAGGTTCCAAGCACAGACTGTGACCCTGGACCCAAACCCAGATCCTAAACCAGACCCTAACCCCAGACTGCAAACCCAGGCCATGACTCCAGACCCCAAACCCAGACCCCAACCCCAGACTGCAAACCCAGGCCATTACCCCAGACTACAACCCCAAATCCCAAACCCCAACCCCAAATCCCAAACCCAGACCTCAAACTCCAGGACAAAGGCCACGAACACCTTTTATCCCGGGATTCCCAGTTCCCCTTTCCCAGAAGGGGTGTCACGGAGAGGGTGCCGGGGCACACCTGTCTGGGGGTTGGAGGGGGCTCAGCCCCACAGCCCTTTTGCCCCGAGGGCCACACCGGGCAGGACAGGGGGCACCATCCCGGCCCAGTCCCGGCCCCGTTCCGTCACCCCCATTCCCTGTTATGGAGCTGCACCTTCACCTCCACACCCCCCAGGCCGCCTCCGCGGGGGACTCGGGGCTGACAAACATCCCTCGGTCCCTCCCCCGGCCCAGAGGGTCCTGCCCGGTGCTCTCAATCCCTCCCCCGGCCCGGAGGGTCCTCCACGGTGTCCCCGCTCCCTCTCCCGGCCCGGAGGATCCCCCCATTCCCCTCCCCCGGCCCAGAGGGTCCTGCCCGGTGCTCTCAATCCCTCCCCCGGCCCGGAGGGTCCTCCACGGTGTCCCCGCTCCCTCTCCCGGCCCGGAGGATCCCCCCATTCCCCTCCCCCGGCCCAGAGGGTCCTGCCCGGTGCTCTCAATCCCTCCCCCGGCCCGGAGGGTCCCTCAGGCAGGAAAAACCTCCCCGGGGCGGGGGCGGGGAGGCCGCGGCTTCCTGAGCTCCGCTGGCCCCGCCCAGGCCGCGGAGTCACCCAATAGGAGCCCGCGCTGGCGGGGTCAGCCAATGAGCGTGGCTGAGGGCGGGGCATCCACNCACCTGTGCCATCCCTGTGCCACCTCTGCCATCCCTACACCATCCCTGTGCCACCTGTGTCATCCCTGTGCACTCCCTATGCCACCCCTGTGCCATCCCTGTGCCACCTGTGCCATTCCTATGCCACCCCTGTGCCACCTGTGTCATCTCTGTGCCATCCCTGTGCCACCTCTGCCATCCCTACACCATCCCTGTGCCATCCCTGTACCCTCCCTGTGCCACCTGTGCCATCCCTATGCCACCTGTGCCATCCCCGTGCCCTCCCTGTGCTATCCCTGTCCTGTCCTATGCCATGCTATCCCTGTCCTATCCCATCCGTGTCCCGTGCGCGGTGCTGTCCCACTCCTTACCCATTCCCGTCCCGTCCCTGTGCCATCCCTGTCTCATTCCTGTCCGATCCCTGTCCCATCCCTGTCCTATCCCTGTCCTGTCTCTGGTCCTGTCCCATCCCTGCCTC